>VZSC01005701.1:49231-68852 GCA_013398225.1 Steatornis caripensis
CGCGCCGCCAGGTGCTGCCGCTGCCCCCGCCCCGCGAGGTGGGGGGGGCTCCCGCCGGCAGTCGCTCGGTAGGAGCCTCGGCCCTCGCTGCACACACGCCGCCTCGGCTGGCGGGACGGGGAGGGCCGGGCGTGGGCGCAGGGCAGCGGGGTGCCGCCGGCGGGGGAGGCCTGGCCCACCGTCTCGCGTTCGAGCCGCCCGCGCGCCCGCCTGTTGCCTCGCGCCCAGGGTCCGCGCTCCCTCAGGCGAGGCCGCGCGGTGACGGCCGAGCCTCTGCGCTTGGTCGGTTTATCTCGGTGAGCCAAACAACGTGCCCTTCGGCTTTCCGGGAGATCCTGCCGGTTTTTGCCAGGTTTTCCCAGATTTTTCCACGCGGGAGGTTGCGTGCGCGGCTGCCTCGGTTGAACCGATGGCGCTGGAGAGAGGCGCGAGCCTGCGCTCCTCGTCCGGCTGCTGCTGGCGGTCACCCCGGGTCGGATGGCCCTGGCCCTTCGGCCTGGGCTGGCCCTGCCGCACTCCGTTTCAAAAGAGGAGAAATAAAGAAACGTTGTCCTTTTTTACCCTAAACGTTTATATGCTAGCAGTCAAGAAACGGGCAGGAGTTCGATGCACAGCTTGCGTGTTTGTTTTGCTCCCGCATTCACGTTTTTCGCTGCTTCTTGAGGACGTGGGGATGCTCTGCAGTGCTGCAGGAATGGACGTGGCCTCTGGGCCTGCGAGCTTGGGGCAGCTCCTGCTCGGCTGCCTCCAGACGTCGCCAGGACTGGTGCTAGACGCCAAAAAACCTTACTGCCTCATCTTCAGTGCCAGTTTGCCGAAACTGGAATTTAAGTTATATCTAATCCTTGCACTTTCCAGTCTTCGTCCTCTTCTGTTTTTTTTGCCTAGTAATCATATTCCGGTCATATTTTTCTTCAGCCGAAAATACAGATTGTAGTAAATATATTGTGGGGTGGAGGAGTTTTCTGTTAATTTTTTTTTTTTTTGGAAAGCGTTCACTTTGGTATTCATGCTGTGTCTCCCAGTAAATTGCTATTTCTTGTTAAGTGCAAATTATTCTGTTGAGGTGCTGCCCAATAATTATTCCTAATGTTGCCTTAATCAGTGAAAGACTTCATTTTTGTTGTTTGTAACTCTGCCAAATTTAAAAAACGTCAGTTGACGTTTTCATGCCAGCTGTTTCTCAGGCTAAACTTCTGTCGAGGAGCTCCACCTAAAATTATTCTACCTATCTAAAGATGAAATTGTACTGTTTTCCTCATGTTACAGAAGAAAAATCCTTCCTGCCTTACTGTAGCTGTGCCTCCTGATTTCTGGGGGCTTCTTTGGCGACAAAACCAAAAGAAGGAAGAGTCACCTGTAATATTAATTGCTCTTTAGCCCATTGGCGCCTGATGAATACATGGCAAGGAACAGCCGGTCTCATTGCGAGTTACATGGGCTTAGTGCTGAGGGAAAAGAAACGAGAGAGGATGAGTTTCCAAGGCTGGGAATTAGGAAAGCAGGGAATGGACGTGGGGGATACGAAGGGACGGGAAAAGGTAGAAGAGTAGAGCCAGAAGCTGGGGGAGGGGGTATGAGGGCATCTGCAGGAGGGTATTTGGGCAGGAGCGGTGGTTGGCTGGAGAGGGACGGATAGGACCGCAGGAGAATCTGCCCGGGGGAACGTGAGCCTGCTCGTGCTGGCTGGCAAGCGGTTGTGCAGCCCGTAGGCATAGCGTGTCACATGGAGAAATAAGTAGTCTCCTACGACTCTGATTTCCTCTGATAGCTGGCTCACAGCCTCACTGATACTCAGACTGGGAGTGATGCAGTGAAAAAAAAGATTTTAAAGAAAACTTAAGGAAACTATATGGACTACATTAAAGCTCCAAAGACAACACCCTCCCCTATAGTACCGTATGTAGTATGCGATACGAGTTAGTCTTTAAATTACCTTCATGGAATGTTTCTTCCGCAAGACTGCTGCCTCATTCAATGCAAATCATGTGTTTAATTAATGTATAGTTCTTCAATGTTTCTCTTCGTTTTCATCATGTAAGGTGGAATCTTTCATGTCATATTCACTGTACAGTCTTCAAACCCTGCCTTGAAGGCAGGTTAATTAGCTTCCATGACAGCTTTCCTGTGGTACTCTCATAGCTCCTTCAAGCATTAATAAATTTAACTTTGTAACAGCCTTCTAAATTGAAGTAGTACTATTATATTTTACACACAGGGAAGAACTAACAGAAGGTAATGTATCTGGAGTTGTCTCTAGTTTTTTTGTTAATTCTTTTATGTTGCAGAGATTGGCAGGTTGTTCTAAAGCGGGGAGTAGTGGATTTAACACAGTATGAGCCTACCAGCACCTGAGAAACAAGACCATAACCGGTCTTTCTCAGAAAGAACCGAATTAGCACCGAATACTTTAAGGATTTCTGAGCACCAGGTGTAGTCCAGTTGCTTGAAACCATTCTATGAAACACGGCGGTGGTGTCATCTTGAAGCTAGATGTCAACAGCAAAATGGTGCTCTGTTTCAAAACCACAGTTTTGAAATCAAAAGCCGTAGCGGTATTTCTAAAAGACTTCTACCTTTTAGTCATGAATATTTTTATAAAATATAGCTGAATTTGCCCCAGTAAAATGGCTCTGATTGATTGATTGCTGTTCATCTCTCACTGTCTAAGAAGCCACGGGTAGAACAGCCGGGGGAATTAAACTATCTTTTGGAGTTCCCTTCACTGAAGAGCAGGACCAATGTGCAGCTCAGTCTGGCAAAGCTTCAGCTGCATCTGTCTGCTTTATTTTTGTGTACTTACTTGGCTAAGAAGTGTCATTCAGTGAATAATGTCACAGAATCACAGAACAGCCTAATGTTAAAATAATTTTTAGGGTGAATCATAATGGATTGCTTTTGTATTTGTCATTTGGCATGCAGAAAGCATATTAGTTCTCTTCCACATGAAAACGTATATTAAGAAACCCCCTACATTGTTAAATCACACGTCTTCTACCCTGGTATCCTATACCATATATGATTTTTTTATACTCCCCAAATGCCTTGAACTAGGGGCATATTCTCACTTGCCTCACACTGTTACGTTAGCTTTTGAAGTTCAGCCAGAGCTCTTTGACTTGGAAGAGGTTGACACGAATGGGGTCGATCTTCACACAAATAAGTGAAAACAGAGAAAGAGATGAACTCTCTCATCACCTTGTCCTTCGTTATTTACTGACGGCACAGGCATTTTAAGTCATGTACAAACGCAGCCCTGCCTACACACCCTGCTTTACTGAGCACGGTAATGGGATAAACAGTAGTGGAATGCAGCACAAACCTATTTCACACCTGATTTAAATTGAATTTTTTCATCAATATTTCATTGAAAGGGTGATATATGTTATTTCTCCAGTTCTCTCGTAAATAAGGCCTTCCTTATTTACCACCAAATACCTGCTTTTGTACTCCAGATTCAAAGCCTTGTAAGCCATGAATCTTAAGAGCTACGTTATTAATCGCTTTGCAGATTTGTGGCCAGGTATCATTAGGGGATATAAGCAAGTTAGATTTTGATGAGTTTTGGATTGCTTTTGATTCTGGGATTAAACTAAAGGTTCTTTACTGCAGTATTAGGCAAAGAAAAGGCAAAAGCTCTGTTAGCTTTTCATGCTTTAACAGGATGTGACACAGTCTTAGCATTTGCTGGGAGAGGCAGAAGATAAGTTTTGCTTAGGAAGGAAGGAATGTCTGCCCTGCAGCCATAGAAACGTTTCTCTGTTTCTGTTCACCACCCGCTGAAGTGATTGATATTTGCCCGAAGGATTTGCAATTATTTGTAATATTTTTGATTAACTGCACCAGCGTACTTTTCCAGGAAAAGGAACATTCTTTCCCGAGCCGTACATCATCTATTCATATAGGGGAAGTTTATGTAATGCTCATATATGATAGAAGCATGGACAGGAACATATCGGGTCGATAATGAGCTGTTCTCAAGGTTGCAGAATATAAAATCCTAAGATATTTCTACTCTGACTGAATGCTTAAAATAGCATGAAACTAATTAAGCTTAGTTATCATTGAGTAATAATTATACTGCATCAAATGGCAGACAGTCAGTAGAGAATTAGTTTTTTCCTTTTTTGGTTAAAGTAGCATCCTGTGTATGAGAAACTAAGTCACCTTGAAGGGAAGTCATGACTACCATGGGGATGCAAAACCTCTGAAACATATAGACCAGGTAGGTGCAAGAAGCCAGGCAGTCTTGAGAGCTTTATAAATTTATGAGTAGTACTGCGGGCGCACAGAGGAACCTGCCTCACGCTCGCAGCAAGACCATTTGCACGCTCCGCACTCACCCCTCTGCATATGCCTGGTAAGTCCAGTGCCTCAGCCTTTCTGAGCACTATCCGTAAGGTGACTCCGGGAGAGACACAGTAATTAGAGGAGAGGAGTCAGCGTGCATTAGATCTGCTTTCATAACTATTTTTTAAATGATTTTCTTTAATCATAAACATTCATTGATGAATTTTTACCTTTTAGGAACTTATGACAGATCCGGATGTCACTTAAGAATATACTTAATACCTGCCCAGCATAAGAAAATAGAAGTTGAATTCTGATTGCTTTTATTTAAAGAGAAAGAAAGAACATTGTAAAAGATGAGGATTTTATTTACTTTCATAATCAATTTTCATTCTTCCTTAACTTCCACAGTCCGTGACATTTATGCATGCATGTGACTTGGCACACTCAAACATAGAGAATGTGACACTGGTCACAGTGATTCTGTGATTGCTTCGAAGCAAGATAAATCAGGCCATGCCTGTAGATGCTTACAGTCTAAAGGTCTCCTGGTTATTAAAATGAGATCAACAATTTTGAAGCAAGCAGTGTTTGAAAAATGGTTGAGCTGAGCCACAGATCAATGGGTATGAAATACTGTACTGAACATTCTAACACAAAAAGGGACGATCTGTTGACAAAACTTGTTCATCAAGGATGAAATGGATCCTCAGGCTGAGCTCCACCGACTTCGACAAAGTTACAACAAATTACACAATCTTCCTCTGAACAGAAAAATCAGTTATTTCAGTTTATAAAGTACGAACACTCAACAAAGAAATATTAAATATATATGCTAAAAAGATAACAGCTATACACAAGTCTCAGAGATTTACTTAGACAGTTGTCGTACATTTCAAAACTTGAGTAAACATCAGATGTTAATCAAACATTAACTTACCTTAATTTCACGGGTTAAAGATCACTCCCACATACAATTAAGGATCAATTTCCTGCCTCCCTGCCAATCCAGTAATTCATGGAGCATGCTGCTTCCTCTAGATTTTAATTTTGTAGGAGTTATAACTAAGCAAACGTAGTGAATGCAGTTTGTAAAAGCTTACAAACCTCTGTAGCCAACGTGAGAGAGACCAAAATATAAAAGAAAAAGATCTGGTAACTGCTAGTGGGTTAATAAAAATAGGCGCGGCAGATTCTGTGGAAATAATGTAGAAGTTGGCACCAAATGCATAATGTTGTTTTTGCAGTCATTTACTGTATTTTCTGAATTCTAGCTCTGACAATTTAGTCTTCCCCCCATGCCTGGAAAGTCAGGTCTAATTACGTCTAGTATGTATCTTGTAGTTTCCTTTTTTTTAAATTTCTACTGCATATCAGAATGTTCAGAGTTTGTTTTTAAATTGACCTTTCATAATTATAAGTTACTTACTCTGCCTTCAAACTCAATTTGAAGATACAACCTGATGCAGCTAACCCAACTAGTTAGAAAAAATGAAGATGGCTAAAACCAGCGTTTTTATCTAGTGAGAATTCTGCCATTTCAGAATGTCTTTTCATTCCAAATCAGTTAAAAATAATGGAAATTACTTACTTGTAGTTAAAAAATGTGTAAGGATTCTGCGTATTTCTTCCTTGCTATATGATAGAAAGTTTTCATTGCACTCTTGCATATCGTGTTACTGCAGCGTAGTGATCTGTTAGCGCATCTAGGACCAGGTAGGCCTTCCAATCTGGGGACTTAAACTTTTCTGTATTTATAGAGTTATTAAAGGTACTTCTTTTTTCATTTCCAAATTACATGAGAGATCTACATCCCTGTCTAAATCCAACCCCCAGGCTCTCTTGGATTCTGCAAACTCTCTGATGCTGCAGCACAGTATTTTTTCTACTTTTTTCTACCTTTCTCTAAATGATTTTAACTCCTCTTACAACATGATCCATGTTATACATACCATCTCTTTTCTTTCTCTGAAGTCATTAATGGATAATGCTATTTCACCATCTTCATTTTCTCTTCTATCTTTCCTAAATGATGCACATCCTTCCATCCTGGTATTCCAGCCACAACTGCTAACCCTCCACAGGTACTACACATTCTGACTCAGTTGTCTAGATCCTCTGTTTTGTTGTACCAATGTAATAGCTTCATACTGGCCACCACAAGAGGCTAATTTTTAGCCAGTACTTTCCTGCGCTGTATTAGCCAGCAAGCGCTCTTACCAGTATTGGCACTTTTCATTCCTCTGACCGTCTGATATTTCTTTCTCACTACGTTATCATTATGCAAATTAAATGAGCCTTTCACAGCTTTGTTCCGTACTTTTAAATTTAAGCTCTTATCAAGCAAATTAACCTTGATCCCAGTCCAGAACTTAAACTATTTGGTGTACGATCCTCATTCAAGAATGTTTCCCAGTGGCAGACCAACCCCTAAACCTTCCTATAGGGTGTTCTGTTGGTCTTCACTGTCTAGTTGCATCTTTCCTCTGAATCTTTAAAGACCAGAAGAATTCCATTCCATTTTTATTGATATTTGTATTAACCACATTTAACTGGGTTGTAATTTCAGACATCTTTTCCATGTCTTCCTACTAGCAGACGATTGCTTCTGCAGTTGGGCAGTTTTTCCATGTTCATTCATGAGTCTTGACCTCCTGGAGCAAAAGTGTGCAAGAGTCAGAAAGACCATCTCCTATGTGGTTTACATTAGCCAAACTAAATACAATTATTCTGGTGTCTTAAGTAAACCACTACCACTTGACAGACACCAAAATAAAACAGTGTTAGGTACTTAGCGTGAAAATCAGGAAGGCCAAAGCTCAGCTGAAGCTGAGAATGCTGGGGGGCACTGGTTGGAACAAGGCAGATTCCATGACAATGCTAATTGGAAAAGCAAGTCCAAGGAAAATGGGCTTCTACTGATGGAGGCCCCTAGTGACAGCAGGTGCAATGAAAAAGCTGACAAACTCAGTGCCTTTTTTCTGCCTCTGTCTTCGCAGCCAAAACCAGCTCCCAGACGCCTGCCTGTATGGGCACAGTCAGGGAAGGAATGGGGCAGCCAGCAATGGAGGAGCAACAGGTTAGAGATGTAACCTGGATGTAGTCAGATCCATTGGGCTGGATGGGAATCACCCCAAGTTACTGGAAGACCCGGTGGGCCTGAGCGTGAGGCCATTATCAATCTTCAGCTTTAAAAAAGGCGAAGAGGAGGACCTGGGGAAACTATGTGCCAGTCAGCTTCACCTCAGTCAATGGAAAGATCAGGGAGCACGTAGTCAGCCCAGGAAGGCAAACCATGTTTGACCTGCCTGATTGCCTGCTATGGTAAAATGACTGGCTCTGCGGGCAGGGGCAGAGCGGTGGGTGTAACATACCTTAATATGAATATGGCTTTTGACACCACCTTCCCCAGCCTTCCCCCGCCGGAAACAGCAGAAGCATGGCCTGGTCAAACAGGCTCTTTAGATTAATTGAGAACTGGCTGTAAGGGTAGCAGTCAATTACTCAATATTTGGCTGGTAATCAGTGAAGCACCCTGGGGTCAGTACTGGCACCCATATCAAATGCCTTCATTAACAACCTGGCTGCAGTGCAGAGCTCATTCTCGGCAGATCTGCAGATAACACTAAGTTAGGGGAAGTGGGTGCTGGTTCAACCCAGGAGGACCCTGAAAAACAAAGACGGAGGCCTCATGATCCCTCTAAGAAGTATGTAGTTCTGCATCTGGGACAGCTGGAATAACCCCACGAGCAGGTACAGGCTGGGAAGTGGCTGGTGAGGTCATAGTCCTGTGAGTTGCAGTGCACACTGGGGTTGAACGTGAACATGTGACACGCTCTTCCGAAAGAAGCTACGTACTGGGTTACATTGCAAGTGTGGCCAGCATGTAAAGGGAAATTTGCAGATAATCTCTACTTAGTACCTGTAAGGCCACAGCTGAAATAGCTTTTAGTTTTGGATACCTCTGATTAAGAGAGATAGCAAAATTGGAAAGAGTTCAGTGGAGAGCTACTAAGAAGGCTATTGAGGAGAGGCTAAAGGAGCTGGACTTAGGTAAAAGGGAAGCCAAGAAGTGACATAATATCAGCCTACGACTGTTTGAAGTATTATTACAAAAGTGACAGAGCCAAACTCTTTTTGCTACTGCCAGCTGGTCTAACAAAGAACAGTTGCCAGAGTTTACAGCTTGGGAGGTTCACACTGGGCATCAGAAAATAAGAGGGTAGCTGGGCACTAGAACAAGTTGTCCAGGAAGGTGGCGGGATCTCTGCCACTGGGGCTTTTCAAGACTCAGGCAAAGCCAAGAGTGACATAATCTAGTGCTGTGCTGGTCCAACTCAAAGATAGCCTTCAGAGGTGCTTTCCAGTGAGCATTTTTACAGTCTTGCAGGAGGTCTCAGGTCTTCGCAACAGCTTATTATTAAAGGCCTATTATTAAAATACACTATTGATTAACTTGTTTGGCTTCATGGGTGGTGGTAGAAGACTGTCACCTAGCCTGTTTGAAAAGACAAGATTCAACAGATGGGAAACACCTTGGTGAGTTACGTAACTGAGACAACACCTCTCATCAACCCACATTCTGGAGTTGAACTAGCAAGAGACTTCAGCTAAGGAAGGGCATTAAAGCCACGCTTCTGCTCCACGTCCCTCATTCCCTTGCCCTGGCACCCATTCACCTCTCTTGGCTTATTTGACTTTGTCCTCCACCACATTAAAATGTAGATCTAGACTCACTTGCTCCCGCTGCCATGTCCGAAACAAGGAGAACCTAAATTACTAATTAGCCTTTCTCTGGCCTACTGTTATTAAAGCAGTACCCAACTTCTTTGCTCTGTGGGAGATGCCTTGGTATAGACAGACATATTCTGCTGTGAACTGTATTGATCCCACAACATCTCAGCCCAGTATTTTCCCACACTACATGATACAGAAAAATAGGTGTCTCTTTCTCAATTGCATTAAATTTTTGTTTTCCTCCGTCAGGAAATATTGGAAGATCATAAATTTTCTCTAAGTCTGTGGAACTGCCTTTATCAGTTAGGAATAACCTGCACATGAAAGACAATTGCTTCTGAACAAAATATAAATTTGCCAGCTTTTTCAATATAGCTTGACATGATTGTAATAGTCTATTTGACACTTAAATCTTAATGGAAAGATAATTTCAAAATTATGATTTTTCTCATCAGTACAACAGTGTTATAGGGCATCCTCTGAAGCAGAAGAAATTGCAGCAACTAGACCTATGAACGAATTCTAGTCCTACCTCTTTGACCCTTTGTGCTGGTCACAGACTTCTGTTGTAGCAATGCTGGATGGTACGGGGGAGAATGCTTTCAAAAGGGGCTGAATCGGATGGGCCCTGCATAGTTGGGATCTAAAGAACGGAGGGGTTTTTGATACGTGCAAGAGGCAAATGGCCATGCTAATGAGAGTCCACATGATTTCTATAATCCTAGGCAAATGACAATAAGGTCATTTACAGTGAATATGATGTTCAGGTGTCCCCACTAATAGAACTTCCTTTACCGTATTCAGGGGAACACTGATCTGCTTGTCTCCTGTTTAAAGGTGTGGGATTTTTGTTTGGTTTTTTTCCCTAGAAAAAAACAAAACAGAAAAAAAACCCCAAAACCAACCCTGAGAGGGTAGTACATATCCATATATTCTACACGTCTGAATTCTTCCTTTTGATGGATTTGACCTTGGATCTAGTATTCTAGGTTTCAATGGAGAAAGGACAGAAGACGGCGTATCTGAAGGACAGGAGCAGAGCAGCCATACTAAGAGAAACTAGAACCAGAAGACACCTGACAAGATGTGCCCAGCGCACCTACAAGTACTGAAAAATCAGATATTTTGGTTTATAATGTATAAACATTCAACAAAAATCTGAAATACATATGCTAAACAGGTAAATTAATGTAACATTACAGAAGTTTCAGAGAGATGTATTTATAGATGTTGTACATTTCAAAACTTGAGTAAACATCTGATGGTAATCAAATATTAGCTTAATTTCAAAGGTTAAAGATCACTGTCACATACAATTAAGGTTCCATTTTCTTCCTCTCTGCAAATCCTGCAATTCATGGGATGTGTTACTTCCTCTAGATTTGAATTATGTAAGAGTTATAACATCATGGAGCTGATGTCATTGTGAGGCTACTCTTGCTAATCTCTGAAAGCTGATGGTGATGAGAGTAGGTTCCTGAGGACAGGAAAAAAGCAAAAGTTCCTGCTCTCTTCAAGAAGGGCAAAAAGGATGACCCAAGAGTCTACAGGGCAGGCGGGCTCACCTCAGTCCCTGGGAAGGTGATGTCGTAAATGATTTCCAAACATATTAAGGATAAGCAGGTGTTGGGGAGTAGACAGCATTGATTTACAAAGTGAGCATCATGCCTCCCCTATGATGAGATGATACGAGTGGCTTGGTGGAGGAAGGGAGAGCAATCGATGTTACGGTGACTTGAGCGAGGCTTTCAACACTGCCTCCAATAACATCCTCGTAGATGAACTGATGAAGTAGATAAATGGACAGTGGGGTGTATCGAAAACTAACTGAACTGCTAGGCTCAGAGGGTTGTGATCGGTGGTATGAGGTCAAGCTGGAGGCCAGTCCCTAGTGGTGTACCCCAGGAGTTGATACTCCTCGACATCTTCATTAGTGACCTGGATGATGCGTCAGAGTGCACCCTCAGCAAGTTTGCAGATGACACAAAACTGGGAAGAGTAAGTGATACATCAGATGGGTGTGCTGCCATTCAAAGGGACCTTGACAGTCTGGACAAATGGGTCAACAGAATCCTTGTGAAGTGCAAGAAAGGGAAATGCCAAGTCCTGCATCTGGGGAGAAAAAGTGAAGTATGTGAGGATGTACTCAAACACTATATTTGATCTCCTATTTTCTTTTGTGGAGGTCCAAGCAACAGAAGTCTCCTTTTGCCTGCCTTTTGCCCTTGCCTCATGCAGATCCAGTGCCTGATCCAGCAGTACAATAAAAGCTGGTGCTGTTTGAACCACTAGTGACTGCTGTTTCCATTTGTGTGTCTGTGACAGTCGCTATTCAGCCATGGAAGAGGTCTTCAAATTTTGACACTTAGAAGACTGAACTGAAGTTAGTGGTATCTTTTAGACTCTTTTGTCTTAAGTATTATAGATGGAAAACTGTCACTTCAGGGGTTTTTGATATCAAAGGAGTGACAAATAATTATGGCCTTTGAGTAGCTCCAGGTAGGGCGTTTAAAACAGAGCTTGAATAGACAGGCTCTCAGCAACAGCAACAATGAAATTATTCCAGCAGTTGCCCTTGTTTATTTCCTCAGAAGGCACCTCCCTAAAAGAAAGGCTCAAGCTAATTAAATAAAAAGATGAAGAACTGATCCTACAGAATGAACACTAACTGATAATAGACTTAAGAAAAATACTTTATTTAAACATGAACTTAAAAATAATTCCAGAACCTGACAGCTCAAACAAGTATACCTCTCAAGGTCCTTCTGGTATGAGAAACATGTCCTACCCTTTAAACTAGCTTTTACTCTTCTCAGCTGGGATTCAGTAGATATAAATCGGACCTTTGAATCTTAGTTCTAAGTTAACAAACTGAAACCACTGAAATAATAGATAAAAACCTTTCCACAACCATACTATGCAGCCAATCTCTTTTGGCAACCATATAGTTCTGACCGAAAACAAAACCTAAAAAAATTTTAATAGACTGAACTTTGGCAACTGAAAGTTGAAGAAACCTTAGGAGCATAGCCCCAAGGCAAGGTAACTTGAATTTAACAAAAGTCCCAATCTAAACTCAAGACATAAGCACGTATAAAATCTGTCATCTTGTGGAAGATTCTTTATCTGGTTCAGAAATCTGTAGTGACAGTCTGTATCTTACTTATTCTCCCAAATAAGTTCAATGGCTATTAACAAAACCAGCTTCAAAAAACAATTAGTTAAAAAAAGATTTCAAAAATAATTCACAGGGAGTCTATAAAACAGGAGAATTATTTTTTTTCCCCCAAAGGTCTTCAGATCTACCTATCCATGGTTATGACAATAACCAGTACCATAGTCCGTGGTGCAGTTTTCACTAGATATACAAGCACATCTGATTGCACTGAAGATAAAAGCTAGTCTAAAAAGCAAAAAAAAAAAAAAAAAGGAACCTCTAAAATTTTTATGCAATACCTCCCAATTGTATTTTTTCACATCATGCAGCTCTGCTGAGACAGTCATCAGTTACCTTCTCTAACAGGGGAGCAAGTCTGGAGTTCTCACATTCTTGGATTCAAATTCAAGTCTTGTGATTCAAATTGAGTGCTTCGGCGTCTCAGTAGTGGACAAAAAAAATCACATGCCAGATGCTTGTTTCAGACTGCAGTGAAGAACACTGTTACGTTGAGACTGCATCTGAAATGCTATGCCCATTTTGGGGCTTTCCAGCATGAGAAAAATGAGCAAGTCCAGCAGATGACTAACAAGGCTGCTGAAGGGACTGGAGCACATGATACCGAGGGGAGGCTCAGAGATCTGGGTTTGTTCAGTCCGTAGGAAAGAACGATGATGGGAGATCTTACTCCTGTCTGCAACTACAGAATTGGGGTTGAGGGGAAGAGAAGAGAGCGCCAGACTCTTCCTGTTTGCACCCTGTGGATGAACAAGGGGCAATGGACACAACTCCAAGCACAGAAGATTCCGATGAGATGCAAGGAAGTTATGTCTTTTTAACCATGAGAGTGTTCAAAACCTGGAACGGGTTTCCCAGGGAGGCCAGGGAATCTCCATCCTCAGAAACAGTAAAAAAGCAACAGGACAAAGCCATGAGCAACCTGCTCTTAACTGGACCTGCTTTGCATAGAAGGTTAGACTAGCAACTCCCAGAGGTCTCTTCCAACCTATACAATTCTGTGAGCCTAACAACTAATTAAGGCCACGACTTCCTCAAAGTCTTCAAAGGCTATACCAGCTTACAACAGTCTTCATACCTCCACTGCTCTTCTCACCTCCCAGTGCACTTCTCCTTCAGCTGGGCTGACACTAATACAAACCGAACGGGGGAAGTGACTCAGCTTAAGAATAGGTTTGAGGGGAAAAAAAAAAAGTTTTCTTAAGTAACTTAACTGCCCTGAGATGGTTCAGAATGTGCTGCACCAGCTGTTGTAGTGGTACACTATGGCAGAGGTTCAAAATGAACATTCACCAGAAGTTCTTAAAGATCATTTGTCCAAAAACATTGCCTTGCCAATGATCAGTTTTAGAATTTTTACTATTATTTCGAAACTCTCATGTTTTAATAAATGTTAGTTTCCAGTCCTTTTCTGCGCCAATTATACCAACGCAATATTGTCCTGCCAACACAACCGTACAGAAATAGAGTCACACAAATACCGACTTTGTGAAGCGGTCAACACTCAAGTCTATACTCATAAATGGAAAACTAACTTGCAGCACCATCAAGGGACCAATTTCACAGAAAAACTATGGTGGGGGAACTTTACTTGAAGAGACTCCCACACTATTGCTAATTCAGCTCAGCCCAAGAGACAACAAGGTTTCCGAGGCTTCTGAATTCTTAGTATTGTATAATACTACAAGGTCATAATATCTGCTGAAGAAATCATATGGATATAGTACTTCGGGTGTGTAATGTAGGTGCATTCATTATTGTTACCATGAAAAATATTTAAAACTATGTAAACAGGCAGGCGCCTCTAATCTAAATATGTAAATTATATGCAAGACGTAATAGTCCTTCTGATCTCCACTGGATCTCATTTTCTCCCCACATACAATGTTCTTCTTCAGTGTGTTCTGAGGATGAGTGTTAACTCCCCAAATATGGTGAAAGTTTAAATTTCTCAGAGTTCGAGCTTGGGGAGTGCTCAGTCATTTATACCTTGTCTCTTTAAGCGCGTATGCATCATCTACACGAGAGACTTGGAACAGAGACTAGAGTACACTTAGCCTTTACTTGACAGCACAAAAAAGGAAGTTATTCAAAACCTGCTATCCAAATGCACATTCTCATCGTGCTATGCATACATGTGATCGTCTGAGCTGGAAGCATTATTAGATCTAGCAGTGCTTTCCCCTGTCATACTCCACAAGCAACCTACAAAAGGGGAAGGACATGCCTCATCTTCTGCATGCATCATCTTCTGCATGCATCTCATACCCAAGTTTTGTTGAGGGATTCAAAGGTAAATACAAGGGAAGAATGTACATTTTAAATAGCTTCCAGGTTTTGGTAAATGAGTTACCTTTTCGCTCCAAATGGTTGTCATGGGATGGATGCCTTTATGCTGTATATGCCCTGCACCTCTACCTAGCCTCATGCAGTTGGATGGTCTTGCAAACCTCTTAAAACAGAGGCTGAAGGAGCACAAAGACAACTGCACCATCAAATTTCAATGCTTTTGTGATGGCATACTGCACAAAAAAAGTTTGAACAGACCTCAAGACAGTATTTCTACACCTCTCATTGACAGAATCAGTTCTTGAGAACACCAAAGGGCTCAGAGAAGCCCTGTGCAGCCCCACCACCACAGGAGGTGTTTCTGCTCTGTGGCAAATCTCAGCAGGCTGCTAGCAAGAAGGGCAGACACTATCACACCTCTGTGGAGAGAACAAATATTTGAAGTCTTTTCAGATGGGGTGGGGAGTGTCCAACAGGAACCTGGAGAGAGACTTGACTCGGAGCTGAAGATCTAGCACTTTCCTAGCTTGTGATGAAAAGAATTGATCTCAAGGTTTTCTCAGTCCTGAAAGAGGAACGTATTTTGCCCTTTGTAATCTACTGTTCTAAAATGAACTGTCTAACAGAGGAGCAGACTCCAAGTGGAAACTCCTTTTTGACCAAAAAGAACAAATCTTGTGCTGCTGTCTTTAAGCAATGCCACTGAAATATGTATTTCTGATTGGAGTTGAGCACCCAACCCAGATTCCTGATACAGCCTCAGAGCACACTTGTGCAAACTGGTCACTTGTAGAATCAAAAAAATCTCTTTCCTGACTTTTCCTGAATGACTGTCCTCCTCGCTCCCCATTTTCCTAACTGAAAAGGGAGGGGTTTATCCTGACACAGTGAGCTCCAGCAGGGCAATCCCCAAGTACTATCCTCCCTTCTTCTCTATCTGCTTTTGGCCATTTGAGAAGCAGGATGAGAGAGTCCAGATGGTCCTTTCAATCTGACAGAGACTGGGTATTTTCACATGTTTATGAAGTGCTCAGTTGATGTACCAAACGCGAAATATTCCAAGATACTGCAAAAGATGAAGTGCACTTACTTTGAGCCCTAGCACTTAAGATTAAAAAGGTACAAATTGGGGAAGTGCAATAGAGTGTGGTGGAGACAAAAGATGGAACAAGAAACAGAACTTACTTTGTCTGCGACCTCTGGATTTCTTAATCCAGAGGTTAGAATTTACTTGAAAAACTTATGTAGTGGTGGGTGCGGAAGATCCATGCCCAACGCATTTCAAATCTACTTGCTGTGCTAGTGACTTCCCTTAGGCACTCCCTCTCTTATCACAAGCAATAGACTGTTGCTGGAAGAAAGAACTCGGCCTAATAGCACAGTAAGTGTAGGCTTTAGTAAGTTTAGTGTCAAGATAAGATACCTCTAATTGAATTATGGTTAGTAAGTTATGTATACTTTTTGAAGTAGTTGCCATACAAACCAATTTTTAAAATATTTCTGAAAAATATTAACATATGGCTTGATAAAGCATTTTCTAACTATAACGTCCACATTAAGTTATTCTGAAATATAGACGTTCAGCGACGGCATAATGTTACCAAGGAGTCCTTGATCCTTGGAAGTTTTTTGAATAAGTCAGGAGCTCAGCTAAACAGCTTTATTTCTGTATGTGTAAGATCTAATCACACATATATGTGCTCTCCTTGAGGAAAGCATGGTTTTGGGAGAGAGAAAAAAATAAAACGTGTAATTAGCCATTGGAAGGAACATTGAGTGTCATCTGCTGTAACCAAGACCTCAGGAAAAACAGTAGCTGGTGCTCCTACCAAGTTCATCCACTTAGTGTGTTGAGGTAAAATAAAATGAATATTATTTTGTACAGGAAGGACACAGAAAGGATATTATTAAGGCATATTAAGCTATTAGGAACAACACTGTGTTCTCTTGGTAACAGTATTCCTCATGATAGAGGAAATAGATGCAAAAGTCCCTTGAGAAATCTCAACAATGAGCAGTACGAGAGAACCAGTGTAATGTGTGGATGGCAAAAAAAGAAGCCAAAGAAATGCACATGACCACCTGACTTTAACTGAGAAATCATTAGTTCCAGAACTTTGTCCCAGAGCATCAGGTTTTTATAGAAAGATGAAGAGGTATTTACTTATCCTTACTGTGCAATACGAATAAAGAACGTAAGAATATAAACTAACATTTTCTACAGTCATATATGTAAATGATGATTATGTGAGTACAGAAAGAAAGAATGAAAAATCTATTCAATCAAGAATAAATATTATTTTGAAAACAAGTAATAATGAAATTACCTGTTTCAAGGAGGGCTTAAGTATTAAAGAAGAAAACTATTAGGTGCCATACTGTCCTCCCTTCCGCCTTTTATTATTTTAATTGATCTAGAAGATGTCAATCTATGCAAGTAATCAGAAACAGTCATGCTCTCTTCCCAATATAAAGTTATTGGCTATTTGGCAGTCAAGCTGTTTCCTCTAAATGCTTCCGGGTGCCCTAAATCAGACACACATCTTCAATGTTTCGTGATTCTCTAACATCTGCCTATGTAACTGTTACTACAGGCAGCTTAGGTTAACCTGGCAACACATATGCAGCTGCTGGCCGTATTCTTTTCTCTTAGTTACCATAGATTATTTTCTGTATTATACTATACTAAAAACTACCGTTAACCTTGACTTTTGTAGTCCTAAAAAGTAACTGTACAGCAGTTTAGTTTAAAACATTTCGCCTAGCAATATGATCACGTCAATTCAAAACGGGGAGAGGAGGGGAAGAGAAGGCGGCCGTTGAGGATTACAGCATAACTAAATACAGAAGAGCACTAGCTAATATCTGCTTCTTCTACTTGCTTTTCAGCAACTGTTTCATTAGTTGGTGGTAGTATTAACAATGCTCCAGTGACAGTATTCATTCCCCTTATAGGTGGCATACTCACATTTTTAGTGAAATAATCCCTACGCTGTTGCACATTTCCAACACCTTTGTGAAACTGGCACCCCATCTTGGGAAGAGGTTCCTGCTCACTCGCCAATACTCTGGTTAACAGTAGTGGTCCAAAGACATGTTACTAGGTTACAAGAGGTATAAGCTGCTATTAAGGTGATGGAGCTGACAACCACAGTGGGATACAGGGTGCCTGTTGCTCCTGACCCAGTCAGTCAAGTGGAATACAGTAAGACTGGACAACCACACCAATGGGTCTTAGGAAACCCTTTAAGATGTTTCAGCTAACAGGGCTGGCAGAACCATCCAACATCTTTATGAATATGAAACCAATAGATGCACCCATACTTTTTCAAAATGGCCAGTGTCATTCAGGTGCGAAGAACCAAACGTTCCATTAAAAACTTTGTAACCCTCAGGTTCATGGAGAATTAGATCCTGCAGGTCCTTCTGGTTAGGCTAACACTACTTCTCCAGAGGTCCATAACTCCAGAAGATTAAGCTCCGGAGCTCTAGAAGCTGTTTCTCAAATCTAGGGGAAACCTGTCCCTACACACACTAACTACTGATGCGTGGCTTCTTCCTTTTAATTTCTATTCAGGCTCCTATGCTGCAGTCAATTAGCAGCAGAGAATGGTGAGGTATCTCCAGTCTGAAAACTCATCTCTATATATTCTGTCACACCCCAGTTACTTAGCATTGGCTACTTCTGCCATTTCCAGCAAACCTTAGGATCTAGCTGCATACTGTTATTTGCTGAAGACACAAGGGTCCCTACAACTGAGCTGTTGCAAGACTCCCTCTGGTCAGCCACCTGCTGCAGTTGGCAATGAACATCCCAGACCTATTCCAGAGCAGTTTGACATGGCAAGTTGGGACAGTCGCTGTCCATAGGTTCCGAAGGCGGCAAGGTTTTCCCCACCCTTTCAGGGTCTTGGGATTCTCAGCGAGTCTCCAGGACTACAGCTTTAACCACTGTAGCTTCTGTATACATCTCTAGTTTCAGCCACGAGCAGGGGAGATCTTTCCACTGGATCAGGCAGCAAAGGAGTAAAATTCTCATCAGAAACCTCATTAATGCATCTTTCCCCCTGCCCCCCACCATCTGCTACAATTAGTTTTAAATCCTTGTAAGTCAGAAGGTGTTTCCTCAAGCACTTTGCAGCACTTGGCTTTCCTCTCTGAGCACAGAGACTAAACACACTAACTGTAGAGAGTCCTGGCAGTCTCAATGGTCGTCACAAAGCTGAATCCTCCCCAACAGCAGGTACCACTGACGGTGGAAGGTATATAACCAATGCAGGTCTGGGTGTCCCACAGGGATCCTCCAGCATATCTACTGCTCTTCACTGTATCTGCTACAAGACAGGGACAGCAGTATCCATCACGTGTCACTGCCAGGGACAGGCTTGCACCTCAGCCCATACTTACATGCTCGATAAGCTTGTTCTTTAGCAAGAAGGCAATCTACTTCAAAAACATTAAGTATTTCCATTGCTGGCAATAACTATTGCAAACACTGGGCACCTCAGAGTCCCTGAAACCGAGCGACAGAAACTCCTACCGAGGAGCTGAGGCAACCTGCTTGCTCTCATTTGTCAAGGTCGGTTTGGTTTTTTGCTTGTCTGCTCCCTCCAGAGGCCAAGCAGGCAAAGGCATTTTGCTGATGATCCTCAACTAGGAATAAAATTCATTAACTTAGCCCTAAAGAAGAGCAGGGCTGATTAAGGAATACCGATGCTAGCAACAGCAGAGGAGACTCCTGCACTGTCACAGCCTGGAGACACAAGCACAAGCTACCCACTTTTACAGGAGGGAAGAATGAGTGCCTACAAAATACACTAAGAGTACTTCAAACTCTTTCAGCTTCTGATTAAGCTTTCCTCTTCTGAGCCGACAGCCTGCATATAAATAGAACTGCTGTGCAAATGCCCTCTCTGTATATAACCACATCGGAAAAAACCATGAAAACCTCATAGGACAGACAACAGTGTCTCATCTATTTTTTTGAAAGTACAGAATTTTTGTCCCACTAAGCAGCTGAAGGAAAGTCCGAAAACGTAATTGGTGTGATTAAAACCTCTGGATCCCAAGTGCAGTCCAGGAACAAACAAGCACTTGAAAGGAGAAACAAGTCTTTAGATGATTCTAGTG
>VZSC01005703.1:0-13199 GCA_013398225.1 Steatornis caripensis
CCAGCACTCACAAGTCGTTCTTGCCCCCCTTCTCCCAGTTCTTTATCCACTCGCCAGGGAGCAGCGCCGCCATCTTCCCCGTCTGGCGCCGAGAGCCCGGATCCTGGAGCACCGGGCCCGGGTCAGAGGTGACGCAACAGCCCGCGAGGCACAATGGGACACGGACGGGCCGTACCCCGGGCGACGGCGCGCGCCGTTTCATCGCGCCTGCGCCTTAGCGCGGCTTAGCCCCGCCTCCCCCCCCGCGCGTGGCAGTGCGGCCGCGCGCACGTACGTTGCCGTTTCGGAGTACGGCGGCGGGGGCCTCGCGGAGCCCCTCAGCGGCCCCGGGCCCTGCCCTCGGCCCGGCAGCCAGCAGAGCCGCCCCCCGCCCGGCCCGCTAGCCACCACCCGGCAGGGCCACGCTCTCTGCTCCCTGCCGGTCCCCCCGAGTGGGGCCAGCCCGGCCTGCGGTTAGAGGTTCTGGGGGAAGATGCGCGACGTTTATAACGGGAGGTGGGACGTAGGGGCGGCTGCGATCTCGTCCCGCAGCTGTGTTCACCGGATGTGCAAAAAACACTGCAAGCGAGGATTTTTACAGATCTAAAACCAGGCCAGGAAACACACGGAGATGGCTTGGGTGCGTCAGATGTGTTTAATGCATATGTGACACAAAACATCCTTCGCGAATTACGGTTCAGTCTGTTAGGAGAAGGCTGGCAGTTAGGAACGATTAAAAAACAGTTACTTTTCAAATCTTGAGCTCACAATTCGGATTCCAGCATCACCATTTGAAAACCGCAATGAGGGTTTTTTTTCATTTTAAAAAAAAAATCTGTAATAGGAATTAAGCTCTGTTCTTTCCCAAAAGCGTGTGGTGCTTTGCATCGCTGTTCCACAGAAAACACTGCAAAACCCTCAGCTGTGTGTGACTCTGTGGCTGAAGAGACTCCGTTCAAGGGTGAGAGTTAACAGGGAGCACAAGCAGGCAGCACACGCGTGATGATTCTGGTGATCCAGCACNAGCGATGAGGGTTTTTTTTCATTTAAAAAAAAAATTCTGTAATAGGAATTAAGCTCTGTTCTTTCCCAAAAGCGTGTGGTGCTTTGCATCGCTGTTCCACAGAAAACACTGCAAAACCCTCAGCTGTGTGTGACTCTGTGGCTGAAGAGACTCCGTTCAAGGGTGAGAGTTAACAGGGAGCACAAGCAGGCAGCACACGCGTGATGATTCTGGTGATCCAGCACCGCTCTAATAAAGCAAAGCTGAAAACACGTAAGCTCTTTTTTGGATGTTGCTTTCCCATGTAAGCAACTACTTCCTCTAATTCACAGTGACCCAAAGCAAGACAGCGTATACGTAGCACGTAGCTTTGTACAGACGTGTGAGCAACCACCGCACAAGCCGCGGAGCCAACATTAGGTTAACTGACCTACGGAGAGCTAACACACCAAACTGGAATTTAAAAAAAAGAATTTCAGAGGAATAAAGAAGATGGTATGATTTTCGGAACGTCGTGCACCTGAAGCTCTCGTGGCCCTCGACTAGTCCTTCAGGGTATTTTGTTATTCAGGTTCTGCGCATTTGGAAAGCATTAAGCGAAATAGCGTATGGTGGAGGAATGCACATGCATGTGTTCAGTTCTTCTAAATATCTGGAAGTGCGAGAAATACAACCCTAGTCATTCAAAATTTAAAGACTCCTGTCCATGATGATGAGCTACCTCAGCATCCCTTGTGAACCACGTTAGAAGATGAAGAGGTTTTATCTTTCCAAATAAAAAGCAGATTTTCTTCATCTTTTGTCACAGTATTTTTACCAATAAATTATCAAATTAGTTTTTCAATTGCAATTTTGGCAATATTTTGAAAATTAAAATATTTTTCATTACCCCCTGACAAGTTAATATTACTTGAACAAGTTATGCTGTTTTTAAAATTCATTAAGTTAGTACATCTAGTAAATTCAGTAAGTTATTTTAATAAAAATTGTGGGGAAAAATGTAAAAGTTATTATGAAAAATCTAAACTGTCTCTTCATTATATGTTAATGTTTCTTGGACATTTTTAACATGGTCACGGTAATGTAATGTCTCCGTGAGATAATTTTTTATGAAATAAGATACGGTATGGAACCCTAAACCTGCAAGTACACATTTCTTTAATTGATCCTCCAATAGAAATTCAGAGTATCAATGATAGATTGTACTATGTTTGAAACTTGATCTTTTTGCAGATCCTACATCCTCTTGCTGACAGATATAAACACTTAGGACAAACAACTACATGGATGTCATCCTCTGATTATCATCCCTAATACATATGCCCATTTTATTACATTATTCACCTCCATAAGTCTCTCCAAGCTGTTCTTAATTCCCTTCAGTTGCTAATCAGGATATATGAGTTAAGAAATACATCTTTTGGTCAGGCAGCACGTGCTTTTAGTCTTTCCAGAAATTCCTCTTGCCTGTTGAGAAGTCTTTATTTCATCTGCCTTCTCAGTCTTGTATGTGCTTCCTCCTCTATTGAAGTATAAATCATTTTACAAACATGATGAAACTGAATAAAATCGAGAATTTGAAATGAAAAAATAAAAAAAAAAACATGAGGCCTAAGTGCACTTGTGCCTGTTTCAGTGCTAGCACTGCTGTGATTTCTCTGCTCCGTGCTGTATTCTCCATGTTTAACAGAAACGTATAGCTTGCAAGCAGTTTGTGTAAAAGTGTTGAAAACAGCCCTGATCAGAAAGTCTGTAGAAAATTGTCAAATCCATGTAACTGCTGACAAAGGGAATAGCGTTGTTTTAATTATTCATTCACGTTTTACAATTACTATTATTAATTCACAGCCCCCACAGTCCCCTCTCAAGCTGTATACAATACAAAATGCTGTTGTTCTTGATCTGTGTTTACAGCACCTATTACAAAGGGACCCATTACAGCCCCTAAACTCTGCAGTAACACAAGTGATAAAGGAGACAGATTCTCTGCCTCCAGAACTTAGATTTTAAATTAGTCACAAACTACATTTTAGCTATATAGTATGCAGCGTGATAAAAGATAAGCTCAGTTTAAAAGTGCCTAATGCATTTATGGTGGGTTATTTTTAAAAGTTTCATGAAATAAATATAGTTAAAACAGACATGTGAATGATAAGAGGCACAGAATTGCAAGCCTTAGGAATAACATGAGAAAGTATTACAAGAGAGTGCAATGGGTGTATTTAGAAGATAGACCCAAGAGATGCACAAACAGAAGACAAGAAGCCAGCAGAAGGTATTAGGAACAAGGATTTGTATAGGCGCAGAGCTGCGCAAGGCCTCAATGCGAACTTGTGAAATTTTGCCTTTGTGATGAGGATGAAAAGACATTCGTGGAGAAATACAGAAGAATAAAGCCATCAAATGACTGCAGGACCAAAAGGTTAGATCCCAGGTTTATTCAAGGAAGCTAAACCACTTCTTTTGCAAAGTGGTAACAGACTGGTAACAGACTGAAACAGGCTGAAGATAAAGGCAGCTATTATGTGCAATGTAGAAAGATATGTGACAGAAACAATTTGAAAATCTAATTGAGCATAGCCTGATAATAAATAACAGCTATCAAATCTCTGAGAAGCACGTACTTTTGCTTGCTATGTTTCTTGTTAGAAGATAATCACGTCAGTATAAAGGTCATCGCTTCTGAGTTCTAAGTGTAGGAAAAGTCATTTCCGGTCAATAAAGCAACTTCATGTTTCTTTTCATTATACCACAGGGATGTTTGTATCTTCATATGCTAATGCAAGCAACACGACAGCAGTGCCATAACTATAAACTGCAGAACTCCAACTTCTCTTTGACTTGGATTTTGTAATTCAACAATAGAACAACCTAACCGAGACAAATTTAAGTATTGTAAACTGAAATATGGGCTTACATAATTGAATTTGGTTTTTAAGTGGACGAGTTACTCTGTTGAGGAAAAGAGACAAATGTTCAGTGTTGCACCTTCTTGCAGACTGCTTCTGCAAATGCTTAGATCCCTCCACCATCATTGAGAGCAATTTCACTAAAAATACTGTCTTCCTTCTCTCTTGGCCAGAACTACGGACTTCTTTTCAAAGATCTTGGGATTTTTTTTTCCTAAATGTTGACTTCATACCATGCCAATACCATGCAATGCCAATTTTTACTGTTTCAAAGTCTGTAGATTTTTGTAGCAAATGCCTGTGGTCTGGGTCTTTGACAGCAGTCAAGTGCCGTGTAGCTCTAATAGAGAAGCAGTATTCTGTAACGTTAACATTGCAGTTGGCAACCACAATAATTAATGACATGAGAGCAGATTTTCAAAGGTGTTAAAGACGCATTTGGGACCATAAAAAGATTTTGCAGAAGTAGGTCAGATGCCTGGCTCCCATGGCTTTCAGTGGGTCTCTCAGAACTACGTTTTCAGTTACATTTATCTCACAGGCACTCGGCTGCAACTTTAAACCTACAAATAGATTTGGATATCTGAATCTTAGAATATACGCACTTAAAATATCACTAAAGTGTGATACCGCTTTTAAAGGATGAGAATTTTAAGTGATTTCATGGTTTCTAAAGCTTCGCAAAGCGAATGTCACTGAAAGGAATTTTAGGAAACCTGGAAGGGTTGTAGATCCAGCATTCAAAAGTGACTCAGTAAAAGAGTATTTTGTTATTGTAAGGGTTGGCCTACTAATTATATAGCTTATTAAGTACTTAAATAATTATGGAATAATTAGACCTGGGATTAAAGTACAGTCAATTATTGTCAAACAATTTTACCAGGTCAGCATGACTACATTTTCTATATTGTCTATACATTTCATTTATACTAACTAAATGGCACAGTGAAATTGTGGTGAATGGTACGACTTTTACAGTAAATGAAATGCATTAGCTGTGGGTGCTGATAGGCTGCAATTCTTTTGTGTGGTAAATACTTTGTAAGTTATTTTGAATCCCTTTAGGTTCTATTCTTGGGAACATTTATGCTGGTGAGTAATTTTACCTGCCAAGACTTGCACAAACTAGACATGAGTTTTCCTCTTATATAAAGATTTGCAAAGTCTTGTCTTAATACATTACATTTTTTTCATGTGTAAATACATTGATTTGTAGCTCAGAATTATTTACACTTTTGAACACATCATAATTCTCTGTTCCAAATTATTCTTTAATCACAGTCTCACCAAATGGCAAACTGTCAGTGCAGAAGTGGAGATCTGCATGTCAGTCACTGCTGGGATTAGTCTGAAGGGTGGAGATTATTTGTTCTAAGGGGCTTTGCTCTCAGCCTGTGCTGGAACCATTGCATGGATGATTCCTGTTTGCCTGCTCTGAAGAATGAAGGCACAATGAAAAACCAAAAAATTAATGAAGAAACTTTTTGTCTTCCAGTACATACACCTTCCTAGCAAGTGCCGTATCAAGGTCAGTTGTTAGAATCTCAAGATAATAGTATGTAAAGTGTGAAAATATGGAAAAAACTAAGAATTTTTGCATGCTTTGTAAGCTGAGGAGTGACAGTATCACTGGCAATGCAGTTTAGAGTCTTGCAGCATTACTTGAGTCCACTAACGCAGAAAGGCTGAGTACAACTTGTAAAGCCAGTATTCCGGAACTCACGGCTCATCACTCACTCTGTCTAATAGCTGGATATTCTTCAGGATGGGCCTGTTTCTTTAAACCTCTTGGATTACATACATGCCACAGAAAATGGTATTTGACTTGCTGAACGTTGCTGACAAAATCCCTTTGCTAACTTCAGCCCATAATTAGCCTGCAGTCACGCATACGATGGGTCTGGCATCAGCAGCAATGCAGCAGCGGCTGTTCAGCAGCGGGAGAGCCAGGCAGCCCATACTGGTGTCCAAGCAGCAATGCAGCAAGTGCTTACAGTTTGTGCTCCTGCCCCTCTCCTCTGGGATGTGTCCAGAGAAACTCCAGATGACTGGAGCAGCTGCAGAGGGTTGGCTGGGTGCTGGTGATGCAGGACTTCTAAGGAGCCAAAGTTTGCAGTCACAGCTTATCAGTGGGTGGACAGTAACTGCAGCTTGCCAGAGCTGATTGGCGTGGCTGTTATTGAAGTTTGCAGGCACTTACCCCATGGCATACGTGAGAAAAAAAGTTTTAACATTGCAGGTACCTTGTGCTGGTTTATTGCGAGAGGTAAGGGTATTAGTGCATTGAGAGCATATGAAGGTAAAACCTAAATTTTGCAGGTCAAACTCTGATCAACGTGATCCACACCCACATTTGGATTGCATACCCCAGATACCAGGTCTGTTAAAATGGAAGTGTTTCTGTGGCTGATGATAACCATGTAAGAGAAAACCTGAACTCCCACCTAATCTTGGGGTTTGCAGACTGTTAGGTGTCAAAGAAGCTATTTCTGAAACTGTCAGTCCTGATCCCTCATTCTTGATCCCAACCTGGAAAGCAGTCTGGTGGCACTTTGTCCATTGCTCTCTGTTCTGCTGCTGCTTCTCCTTCTGGTACTTTGATGCTGAGTGAGTCCGAAGTCAGAATGTACTTGATTAAATACATCTGCCTTTGACATGAGAAGAATATCTTTGACGTGAGAAGAATATCTTTTCTAACTTTCTACTTGAGCAGCAATATAAAGCATTTAATAACTACAGAAAAGTTTGCCCGGCTAAGATTTAGATGGTTGTCTTGAGCTTCCCCCAAGTATAATAATTCTCAGACATCATCAATGGGATGTAGGGAAAATGAATGACCAAAGCGATCATTTAAAATGGACATGTTTGTTAACCATAGCATTCCTCTTCACGCCTCTCCGCCTCTTTTCTCCCATCAAGATAACATGTGGAAGCATGCAGGGAATAGGCAAGCATTGCCTTGAACTTGGCATTTTTCCACTTATATCACTGACTTATACAGTCAGTACCTGCATGCCAGCACTGATATTCCAGCACAAAGGAATTATGAATAGAAAACATGTATGTGGTCATATGCCACATGCTTGCTAAGTCCAAAGTCCCCCTAGATAATTATTTCTTGCATTACTCAGTTTAGAAAATCACTAGCTGCATGTTTACCATGTGCCTCTTCATTTGGCATTTATCTTTGCTCGCCTGCTCGGTGAGTTGTGAAAGGAAGTAAACACCCTTGAGTTTGTCCCTGATTTGGCACCACGTGCAAGTGAACTTTGAAGTAGTTTCACCTAGCAATATACCAAGACATCAAAAGAAGATTGGGTTTTTACATGCTTAAATGCTAACTTTTCCACAGGGCATGTATTATTTGGTTCAGTACTGCCGCCATTATTTGATGCTTTTAATTTTAATGAGAAAGTATTTTATTGCATTGTCTGATCAGCAATGGATTTGGGAGTTATAAGAAGTTTGTCCCGCCTAAGATTTCATCGCTGAAATTGAAAAGGCTCATCCTGTTTTTTCAACTTTTCCTATTTCTGTAGTATGATGATACGTCTAATCATCTCTAACTTCCCTTTGGACTCTTCCACTGCCTTCACTAAATATAATGAGAATTATGTTTATCACCTGCTTGCAATGAAAGGAAAAGAAGAATGTGCAGTAATAGTAAGTGCTGTGGATGAAGGGAATGGATGTCATACTCTTTTGAAAGAGGAATCAAATTTGATTTTCTGTGGACCAGCTTACAAATGCAAGGCTTTCCTATTCCTATCAAACAACTGCCTCTCTTCTTCCAATGGTAGCAAGAACACTGGATGTAATTCAAGGGAAAAACACAGCTTTCAGGCATTTGAATACTTACCAGTTGTTCAATTCTCTATTGTCATGTTGATGAGAAAATGTTCCTAGTTAAGACACTGTTTTGTCATTTTTCTGCATTTGATTTTCTTTCTCTGCTGTACCTCTGAAATTTCATCTCTGAATTGCGTAGCTTTTTTCACTCTGTTCATTAACCTGATGGTAATGGACTGATTAATGAGTCAATTAGTAGGAAATAAGAAATTACATTAATTTCTTAGGGAATACATCAACAAACACAGTTTCCCATATGAACCTCTGAGACTCATGACCCATTACTGACTAAAGAGTTTGTGTCAAAGAACTGTTTGCTAAGTCAGTTTATATTTATCTGACTCAAACTGCTTGGAACTGTTTGAAATTTTTAACACGATCATGTAAAGAAAGTTTCACAGAGATCATACTTTTGGTATGATCTGGTTTTTCAGTTTGATATGATTTGGTATATTTTTGAGTCATAGACTCATAGGATAGTTCAAGTTGGGAAGGATCTCAGGAGGCAATCTAATCTAGCCTCCTGCAGGGGCAGCCGTGAGGTCAGATCAAGTTGCCCGGGGCTTTATCCAGTCTGGTCGTGAAGCCCTCCAAGGATGGGGACTGCCTGACTGTCCTCATGGTTGAAAAACTTTTGCTTGTATCCAGTCAGAACCTCTTGTTTCCATTATGCGCATTGCCCCTTGCCCTCCCACCACACACCACTGCAAAGAGCCTGCCTCCGTCTTCTTGGTAGCCCCCTTGTAAGTACAGGAAGGTTGCTGTTACGTCCCCCAAAGTCATAACTTCTCCAGGCTGAACTAGTCTTCCCTCTTCCCTTGGTCACCCCTGACCATCCCGGTGGTGTACGAGTGCTCACCTGACCTCAGCTGATCACGGTTTTTCTTTAACTGGGGTCCCTAAAAGTGGATGCAGTATTCCAGATGTGGTCTAATGAGTGCTGAGTGAAGGGGGATAATGACTCCCCTTGCCCAGCAGGTCCTGTGCTCCTGTTCATACCATCCACCATGCTACTGCCTGCCTTTACTGCCAGGGCACACTGCTGGTTCATGTCTACCAAAATCCCCAGGTCCTTTTCCGCAGAGCTGCTCCCCAGGCAGGTGTCCGCAGCGGTTGTCATTGCAAGAGGTTGTTCCTTTCCACATGCAGGAGTTTGCATTTGTCCTTGTTGAATTTCATGAAGTTTTCTACAATTTAATTAAAATTCTCCACATTACTCCCAAATATGTATTTAAGGGTATCGAATAGTAATTTAAAAATATTTTTTTATTTAATTGTAATAGAAATTTTAGTAAAAGGAACATGAAATTAATCTCAAAAATGTTAGCAGCTTCTCCTGCGGAAGGATGTTAAAAGATCATCTTTGCATGAAAGAATTTGAAACATTTGGAAATTGTCCAATTTGAAAATTGTCCAAGCTGCAAAATGTTCCTGTTTTGCCAAAAAAACCCGTCCCTAAACAAAACCCCCAAAAGCCCCAAGCAGGATGATATTGAAATCTCTTTCACTTAGCAGAAAATCCCCCCAACTCCACCTGTTTGACCTCCCTTAGTCAGACACGTGCAGTGGTTGGAAGCTCCCCTTTATGCCTCCAAAAGCTGCTCCTTCTTTAAGCAAATGTGCCTTTTCAAATGAGCTGCAGCCTAAACCACCGCTCCCAGACACTTCAGGTTCCTGGGTTGGCTTGTGCTTACTTTTTTCAATGACATTTTTAATGAAGAAAGCAGTTTAAATCAACCCTATGTGATATGTAAGGTAAGTTACTTCCCAGAGCAGAAGAAACGGATATGATTCCAGAGTGCTGTGCAGTATTGGGCTCGGGAAAGTGGTATGCAAATTATTGCCGTGCATGCTATATAGCATCGACTTCTCAGCCTAACTGGCTGGTTTCTTTACTTATTCATAGCATAAATTACCTGAGCTGAAAAAAATAGAATACATCATGCAGGGACACAGCACTACAGAAACCACATTTTGTACATGCATATGTACACTTCTACACAGCAAGGTGATTTTCCATATCTGTTGATTATAATTTAATGAAGCACATAAATCAGATTGAAAGAGGCATTTCCTTATCTCACTAAAGGTTCTGTTCATCTCTGTAAAATTTCCGGGTTTGGGGTTTTTTTTCAGTTTATCTGATAATAAAATACAGGATTAAGACAAAGATACTCAAAAGTATGGAATTGCTCTGTGGTCACTTAAGGTCCATGATGTAGTGGCTATAAGTCCTTCCACAACAAAGCAGACAGGAAAGCTCCCTGGGGCTGCATCTATATGAAGTCAAGAAACTTAATTTTTTTTTGTTTTAATACAGACTACTCAACAAGTTTTAGTAACAATTTTGTTCATTCCATTTCAAATGAAAGAGGGAATACAGCAAATATGAACATTTGCCTACATTCGCTTTGTGTTGACAAAGATATTGCTTGGAGTTTTCTTCAAAGTTTAGTTACTCTCTTTAGCTCAAGTACAACAAGTCTACAATTCTATCTGCAATAAAAATTACTTTGAAATAATACAATCAGTTTTAATGCCTTTGGGTCACCATAGGCGTTGCGTTGGGTTTAAAGTATGACTGTACTCTTTGGCTTACAGTTCCACTGGCTGATTCAGAACTTTATTCAAACTGAACTTTGAGTCAGTTAAACTCAACAGAAAACAAAGAATGAGCTTGCTTAAAAAACAAACGTTTCGTGAGCTTTACTGTCCTTATTGCTGATATTTTTCTTTTCTGTTATGTTATCTTCTAGTTCTTCTAGGTATTGGTGCTAGAGCTTTTTGGGTTTGTTTTATCACAGTTTTTGATTTAGACGTCAAAACCTGTAAGTGGGTCACTGTAAAAACACCTTGTGACCTCTAAAAACAATCTGCTTCATTTGGAAAAGTATCAAACCTCAACAGAGCAATGGCCTTTGTGAAAATAATTGCTAATGAATGTATTAATAATGTGGTATGACAAGGATTTATAACATTAAATTCACGTTGCAGTGTTAAGGTACAAACCTCTTACTGTGTAATATTATGCCAAAGATCCTTAAATAAATGATGTTGCTTTGGTCTGATGTGAAGCAAGTTTAGATTGATGTGAATTTCACTACTGCAATAGAGCTGTTTCTCAGATAGTGAAACATGTACAGTTATCGTCTCAGCAATTTTAGGCAACAAAATTCTGACTGGCTTGCACAAGTATTGTCTGTAATGCTCAAGCCTTTTACATTTGATTTTTGTTCTCTTAAGAAAATAGAGAATACAAATGGAAAAAAGAAAAATGGTATGTGCATACATTACAGAAGAGACAGAGAGATTTAGACTATTTACTTGAGAGATGTGTTTTAAAATTTCAGTCTGTTGTGTGTCTAAAGTGATTTGTTTCCATAGCACATTTCTTGAGGCCATCTCTGTTCATATTAAAGAACATCCTTGAAATACTTAAGTAATAATTTTGTAGTATTTCCCTGAAAAACAGACTGCATTTTCAGTACAGTTTTCTTGTTCAGAAATTACTCCATTTCTTGTTTTTACTCTGTACAAATATCCTGAAGTTTTCAGATTGAGAGAAATGCTGAACCCCTGAGAAATTGGCCCACGCATAACCAGTGAGGGACTGGGAAAGTTACTTGTTCTCATGAAGGAGTATGGGCCACAGTAACTTCACCAGATGCCACAAGTATGGCAACAAGTCGAATGATACAATTACTTTCAAGAACCACTGTAAACCAAACATATTTTTAATTATTATTTTTGCAGAACAACAAGTGGAAGTATTAGAACTAGAGGATTTAAGTTAGATTGTAAGCTAAGGAGATGACTTTGCCTGAAGTTCATCATGGGTGTAATCACACCTTTGCAGTATCAAACTAGAAAAGGTTTACAGCTCTGCAGTCAAATTGTTGTTTAAGAGAAATATGAACAAGAACCTATCTCTAGTAAATCTTTCTGATAGTCTTAAAAGTCTCAGACCTTTGAGAACTATTTTTCCTTTAGTTCAGGGAAATCTTTTGTTTATTTCTTATAGGCTTAGCATCACCATTAGTGACATAAATGTAAGGTTTCAGGTTGTGGGTCATTCTTTTCTGAACAAAGAGCCACTAGTATGTGGACTTGCATCCTAAGTTTTTGAGAACTGTTGTTGATTACTGAATATTCATTATGATTATTTTCTAATAGACTAAAGGGAGTTTGTTACTATTTCCTTACTTATAATAATGTAAGTTAATAATAACTAGAAGATTTGAATAAAGTTGAGGTCTCAGTAGATGCTGGACAACATAAAGTGAGGAACAATCCTTATCCAAAAGGGCTTTTTGGAATCTGCAAACATTCTGGCACATTGTATAATTAGACAGCTTCTCCTGAAATTGTCCCAAACTATCTGCCACGAGTCTTCGGAGACATATGATCTGAAAAAATAAGTCGCTACTGATCATATGCACAATGGGAAAACCAACAAAGTTTGAGAACGTTGCTCCAAGTAGTTGACTTTCCTTGAGGATAGCCAGATTAATCATGAGGGCACCCGAGTTTCTAAAAAAGAGAAAAAGGTTAATGGAATATTTTAATGTTGCACAATGACAGCCTTAGCCCTGAAAATGATTAGATGATTTTGGCTACAACTACCAAAGAAAATAGCCTGAGGTTTCTGTCTGATTTGGCAAATTCTTATCCAAATACATGAAATTTATAATAGCTAGTGAGAACGCAATCTGAAGGGGAAAAAAAAGGCCTGTCCTTGGCAAACATATTAATAAGTAGCACTACCTGCTTTGCTTTAGTATCCCTATGATTTATGAGCAAAGAAACAATTATAATACAGCCCAAGCCGTTCTGAGAAGCATCACTGGTAGGCATCTCACGTCTTCTGCAAGCACTTGGAAGACCAGCGTCTGGTAGGTCAGTTCTCAATTCCCTCATGCAGCCAGTTACGAGAGGTCTATAAATTTCAGAATAAATAACTGCACTGTCATGCAATCTTTCAGCCAAGGTGGTTCTTGAGAACCACACCTTATTTAGGTCAAACTTGTAACTTTATTGGTATCGATCTTGTCAGTTGGCCGTCGACAGCATCCGTGAGACTTCGCAGGGCCCCGCAGGCTGCAAACCGGCCGCGAAGCTCCCCTCCCCATTGCACTGCCCCGTGTTTGACAGATTTAAGTCGTAACAAGCGTAAGTGCGGGGACAAGGGGTGAGAGCAAGGAGAGCGCTGGGATTAGCATGCTCCGGACCAGAAACCGTCTGGAGAAGAGGATGTGAAATGAAGGGAGATGCTGAGAGAGGAGAGGGAGCCTCCGGCCTGCCTAGGCCGGCACGGAGCCGCGGCGAGGTGGGAGCTGAGGCACCGAGGGCACGGAGAAACGGAAGGGGCTGAGGCGCGGGGCTGAGGAGGGCGCAGGGCTGAGGCGCGAGGCTGAGGCGCGAGGCTGAGGCGCGAGGCTGAGGCGCGAGGCTGAGGCAGG
>VZSC01005703.1:13899-30639 GCA_013398225.1 Steatornis caripensis
GGGGCCCCCCCCGCCCCTCCCGCAGGAGGTGCTGGGGGTCCCGGGGGCTGGCGGGGCGCCGCTGCGCTTGGCCTCTGCCAGGCGGCGGCGGCGGGAGCGGTCCCCAGCCTAGGGAAGCCTAACTGGCTGGGTTCTTTNAGGAGGTGCTGGGGGTCCCGGGGGCTGGCGGGGCGCCGCTGCGCTTGGCCTCTGCCAGGCGGCGGGAGCGGTCCCCAGCCTAGGGAGGCGTTGCCATGGGAACGGGGCGCGCCCCCTCCGCCGCGGGCAGCGGCCGGGCCGGGCCCTGCCCCTGTCCCGGGGCCGGCAGCCCCTCCGCGCCGGTCTGCGCTCCCTGCCGCGGCTGCGAGCTTGAAGGTCCGCGAGCGGCTTTCCCCTGAGTGGAGCAGTTAGTGTGGCGCTGTCTTTACAGCAGTAAAAGAAAAAATGGCAATGCTAATACGCGCTTTCGTGGTTGCGTTTGGTTCCTTTGACATATTTGGGTATCGTCTTGTCCCCCCTTGCCCACTTTTTCTTTTTTTTAATAGACCCATCACTTTCTAGAATGCCCGTTTCCCTTCTTGTTAATAAAGATGCAGTTTTGTTCAGATTTTCTACGGTAAGAATTCAGTAGTTATTAAGAATTCTGCAGGAAGACGTTCGCTCAGCTCGTGTTTTTTCAGCTGTAATTCAAACTTCAGTTCAAGCAGTTCTCTTTTACACAATTGCTATGTATTTGTGCGGGTGTATTTCTCCTTAACAGCGTATTTGTGTTTACATACTACTGCCTCTCTGATGCTCCTGTCTTCCTGATGGAAGCTCTACAAATGGATGTAGAACTATTTTTAGTCTTGGTAATTTGTGTCTGTTTTAACTGTTATTAATCTGATCTGCTGCAAAAATATCAATTTCTTGTTGAAACAGCTTTTAGATATTTCTGCAGAACTGCTTTCATTACCCCTTCATTGCTACAATCTTTGTTGAAATTTTAGTGCTTCATATAGTTAAGTGGGGAGATTTTGTTTCTTGAATGAACAAGTAGAAACTACAGGATCTTCCTGTAGCCCAGTTTGGAAGGAAAAGCAACAGATCGGGATGAAAAAAAAAATATTTTGTCAAATACTTTAAAAAAATTTAATACCTTAACAAAGAGCAGTAGGATAGACATTAACTTAATCTACTCTTCGTTTATCATGAAATAAATCACATAACAGAGAAGACAATAGTGAAGCATTCTCTCTAAGAAAGCAAGTTTTCATGTGATGGATTTGTTGTTTAAGCTTTTATTTGGATATTTTTCATTTTCCGAAGTGCTTCATTTTGCTATCTACTGGATTGCTTTGCAGTTTTCTTTGACACCCTTTAAAGAACACCCAAATACTTCTTTCCATAAAAAACTTGGCACCTACAGCATTGGCTGAGAAGGGCAAAGGAACAAGTTAATGATTGTTTTGTACCTTCTCTGACCTTGCCCTTTGTAACCAGCAGCAAAAGCAAAAGAATTCTGATGAGGGCTGTTGTTTGGTTGTGGGTTTTTTTTGACCGCTCCCACTGATACGAGGCAGACTTGCATTTGTTATCAGAACAGTAAGAGAATGTGTGTTCATATCTCAGTTCCTGAAGTATGGAGATGGATTTCATTTCGGGCCTCTGTGTACCTGTGATAATGCTTCTACGTCTGTTGCTGTCTTCCCAGGGTGGCTGAGACAGCTGGGAGGAAACTTCAGTTTCAGAAAATCCAATTTATGATTAGATGCAGAATTTCCTAGGAGAGAGAGAGAGAGAAGACCGGAGCATTGGATCTTATTCCATCTGCTGTTACAGTCTTTCTCCTTTTTGCTCTCCTCTGGTTTTTAATTCCAGGATTTTGTTTTACCCTCTTTGGATCTTCTGGANTTCAGAAAATCCAATTTGTGATTAGATGCAGAATTTCCTAGGAGAGAGAGAGAGAGAAGACCGGAGCATTGGATCTTATTCCATCTGCTGTTACAGTCTTTCTCCTTTTTGCTCTCCTCTGGTTTTTAATTCCAGGATTTTGTTTTACCCTCTTTGGATCTTCTGGAGTCTCCACAGTCTTATGTCCCTTGCTAGTTTCAGTAAAACATCTGAAATTCAGACTTTCTCTGTCCTAAGACTCTTTCAACTTTAGAATGTATTTTATTTTGGATTTCTTGGCTAAGGGATGGAATTTTAAATTTATTTATTTATTTTTAATCATAGTTTTGGAGTTGTGCCTTCATAAACTATGCTGAAGGTTATGTGAAAAGGAAAATTTGTAACCTTTGTTTTGTCTACCAACAGGAATGTAAATATTGGAATTTGTTCTAAAGATTGGTAGAAAATAGAGATGAAACCAGTATCTGCTTTCATTAATCTATTACTAAGCTTGGTCTGATTGGATGCTAATTTCTTAGGGAATAACTATTGTAAGTACCCTTTGTGGTTTTTTGTTTCAGGAGTTAACAGCATACAGTCCTTTGCTGCTTTTTATTTTTCATAGCATGTGGTCAGTCTTGCAGAGTCCTAACCCAAAATATTCTGAACATGATGATTCAAAGTCAGGCTCCAGAAGTAGCAAGATTTTTGAACATGAAAAAAGTAGCTGTGCATGAAGGTTGAAAGTATGTTAAGACTGAAGAGGGCACACTGCAAAGCTTGAATTGAATGTCACTCGCATCATATAAAATGTAAAATGAAGCTGCACATATCTTGCAGTTTGTTGTCCTTCCCATTCTATGTTTCAGAGAGTTTCTTACTAAATAGAAAGGCAAGCAGAGTGTTTTCAACAGGTGTAACTTTCGTATTTCACTTTTGGAATAATAGTATAATTAGAATTAATCCCCAGCTCATCCCAATTTCCTGACAAACTTAAAATTTGTGTATACATATATATGTAAAAATAAATATACAAATTCACCTCATTCTTTAATGGCAAAACATTCATGCTAGTGATACCAGAAAGCATCACGATGCTGCTTGTGCATCAGGCTGCAGTTAAATGAATGTGAATAATGAAGTGAGCGGCATTGGTGTGGCTGGGAGTATTAGCTGGGTGGAAGTGAACACCCTTGCCAGTGGGCGAGGCAGTAGGTGATGGGCTGTCTATACTTGTGTGGTTTTACAACTTTTCCTTAGAATCCAGAAGACTCAGCAGTTTGGCTGTGGCATTGATCATGTTGCTGTAGCTAAAGTTCCATATCATTATGTCTCCTTGATGAAAGATGCCCTCGTTTTCCATCTTCTCCTTTAATTATGAGTTTAAATGATTTGTAGAAGGACGTAACACTAAAAGCTGGAGCACAGCTCGTAGTCAGGAAAGCGAGATGTGTCCCAGGGCACTGCAGGTTTTGCTAGACATTTTTTACTATTGGCTGTTTTACTTAATATACCCTCATTGACTGGGTAATTTTTTGTTTCTTAACCAAAAGAGCAGTAACTCAGCTTTCAGGGGTGACAGTTCTATAGTGATACACTTCATAATAATGGATTTAAACTTGATGTATTTACGTAGCTCATCTACTTCATCGATGCAAAAGTAGCTTGTCATTTCTATTTTTAGGAGGGTAGGAACTGCATAGCTTGCATAGTCTCTGAATCATATTGATAGAATTTCATGGATGCAAGTATGCTTCATATTGTATTAAATACAACTTCCAAGCTCTTCTCTATTAGGGGAAAAAGTTCTGGAAGTTTAGTCCCAATTTCTAGAGAAAAAACGTGAAGCTAAATCAAATTCCTCTTAATAATACAGCACTTAAATGAATTAAATGTTCTGAAATTAAAACTTAAACATTATATACAACATAGATTTTGTATCGCTTGAATTGTACATCTAAAATGCAAATGTACAGTATAAAAATTAAGAATCTTTTGAAAAATTGGTTTCCCCCCTCTACGTGGTAGTGTTGTACTGAATTTGAAATGTATTTTCAGAGCGAGTTGTGTAAGAGGGGGAACAGTCCATAATTAAACAAGTGAAGATATTGGCAGGGGTTATGGAAACAGGATGGAAAACTTAAGAGGCTGATTTTCCAAAGTGGCAGTGGTGGTGGTAAGCCAGAAATATAAAAATTATTCTTTTCCTATGATTTGCTTGAAAAAATACTTACAGAACCTCAATAAGCTTAAATGGTACAATTCAAGCGACCTTGTAATTACAAATTGATAGCTACACAGACTCCTGTATCATTTACAGGAGTGCAGTGCCTTTCATGAAAAAAAATTCATTATATTCCTGCTTATGCCATGAATAAAACACTGATCTTACTGGAACTGCCAGAGACATTTGAGACCATCAGGATTGCTCCTTCCTTTTTCAGTTTTGTTTTATTTTTGTGGGGTGTTATTTGAAGTCTTGTGCTCTTGGTGTTGGCTCTCTTGTTGTCTACCTTTACCTTTAGTCTTTCTTTTAATCTCTTTCTCATTATGCTTGAGGACTGGAGTTTGAGATTTTTTCTGTGTTGGTTTGGGAGTTTTCTTTGTTGGTTTTTTGGGGGGGTTGTTTCCCCGCCCACCGCCACCTTATTTTTAGGTAGAGTCATCTGTAGGCAATTCATTTCAGTGGCAGCAGCTGTCAGAACTAAATCTTTGCTTTAGATAGGTTTTCCTGTGTCCACATTAAGAATACCAACATCTCTATCATGTTTTGTTTGCACTAAACACTTAGCAAGGTTGGTTTTCTCCAGACCCTTAGTCCTTCGTCTTCCTTGGTCTCTTTGGATAACACTGATTTATGCATTCATTAATGGCTCCAATTGATTATGTCTTATGCTTGGCTTTTGACATCTCTGTAGGACCTTGTACTTAGGCTACAGCATGCCAGTTTTTTCTGTAGTGGCTGGCATTTACTCCTTCCTTCTCAGACATACAGCTAAAGTTCTTCTAAAGACATTTGTCTCGCAAGTTCGCTAAAACAATTTATTTTTTCTCTGCCCTTGGCAGATGCAAATTTTTCCCACTTTTATCTGCTGAGAGTATTGCCATGAATCCATTTGTGTTTATTGCTCTATTCCTTACCCATATGACTTCTTCGTGAAGAAAAATACAATATGAAAATCATTATCAAAATGGTATGTTTCTATTGGCCTGGTTATGTTTATTTCTGGGATGGAGAGACTGTAAAAGTCTTTGACTGGAGTCAAGAATGAGGAGGATCTAACTGCTCACTATAACCTTGAGCAACTGACTGACTTCCCGTGATGATAAACCCTGATGGGAAGCTAAGTAGGACCTGTTTGAAAAACAGACAAATGAAGCAGAACTGACAGATTTATGTAAGCTTTGGCAGTGAATCAAAAGGTGTTGTGTAGATACATACCCTCTTTATAAAATAAAGTAAAAAACCATCTCTAAGCAGATTTTTTTTGAAATGGCTCTTGATACTTAGATATAGGTAAGCTAAGATTTATAAACACTGTTTAAATGAATCTTACATTTCTTGTGGTTTTAATCTTTGTAAGTACGCTTTTAGTTAGCAGCATGCACCTTCCTTGATCTAACTGCAGCTGAGCAGGCACAAAGTGAAATTCATTGAAGTGACATGTGCATAATCTGTGCGTCAGCTGCTACACTATGTTCTGTTTGATATTTACTTGGTGCACTGCTCTCACATTTCAAAATTCAGTCAACAATAAACACCAACATTGCTCTCATAGTCAGCATGTCAAGTACTAGAAGCTCCATGTTTATGTACCCTTCGGTCAGGAACATGAGGCTGTGCAAGGAGGTTTCTGACTTGGAGGTTGCTGCCACACTTGTCATGTGCAAGAATTAAAAACAACTCCTTACAATGCCAATCTGTTTTAAGATTAAGGATGGAAATAATTGTGTCTAATGTACTTGAAAGAGAAAAGCAGGTTCTGTACTTTTCCTTTTGAAGCATTTCAGATCTAGGTAATGCAGTGATGTTCGTATTTATGCATAAAATCATACCTGTTAATATTTTTAAACTTAAATTGAATATGTTTGGCTTGCAAAACCCCAGTGTGCAATTTTGCATTTGTTAACATTTAACATTTAACAGTTAACATTTAACAGTTAACATTTTTGCTATAAATTCTTTGTTTTTTCTTCTGAAACATAATCAATAGACTATATAGTTCAGTTCTTTAGTTTGAGAGGGGGAGGTGTCTTGTGACAAATACCTTCAGATGTTTAAAAGCAGGATTAAACTCGGCTCAGCTTCTGGAAGTCTTTCAGGCTAAAATAGGTTTTGTTTACTCATTGCATATATAAGAAAATACTTAATGCTTCGATAATAGTTAAAAAAATGTCCTGGGTTTTATAAGTGAAGATGAACTTTAACATTTCTGGACCTTCTACTTTTGATTCTTACGTGATTAATTAAATCTATGTAGAAAGGCTTAATTAACTTCTGTATGCACAAAGTATACTCTCTGAACTCAGGTTTGCTGCTGGTATATATTGTAAAGTCTTGTGTACATGTCTTAGTTGGCTGCTTTTTGTGACTTTATGTTTCTTTGCATTCATTGCATGCATGCAACCATTCAAAAATTTACCTTCAGTTATTTTTCTTCTGCAGTAAATGTTTGTCTGAGTACTATTATGGTGCAAAATGTTGTTCTAAATCATTACTCCAGTTAGTTGGAGTAAGACAACCGTTAAAATACCTGTGTAGAAATACTATTCGTAAGCTAGTTTTAATTTTACACTTTGCTTTTAACAGTTGTTTGAAATAGAAATAATTAAAGTTGATGTTGCATTTAAAGTAGTACTAATGTTGTGTTGAAAACAGCACTTACACAGACGAAAGAGTTTGCCTCAATGCTTAATAAATATGTTAATGTCTTTTTCTCTTAGATAAAATTATACTGAAATGTAAACCAACTGTGTTTAGAGGGGCTGTCTTAAGGGAAGGGCTTCATAATGTGGATGGAGCATTGTTAAAGCTGGCAGATACCTGTGAGGGATTTGTCCTGCTTCTGTTATTGCAGTATTTAGATGTGGTTTTGAGAGCCTTCTGGAACAATGGTTCAATCTTTCCTCCTCCAAAAAATCGAAATTAAATACTGCGGTTTGAAACAGTTACTTCATATTAAAGAATTGATCTGTGGGGATTGAACCTTCTGTCAGTACTTGCTGCTCTTTTGGTACTTGCTTTCAACGCTGTTTTTATTGTGTGGATCAAGATAGATTGCTTACCTCCAGAGAATCCAATGTGACAGATATTTTGAGAATCGCCATGTTGAGGGCATAACTTTTTTTTATTCACCATGTTAGCAGAAGGAGTATTGAAGTATTCATAGCACTGTAGAAAAAACTGTTTGAAAGAATAAAGCTGCTAATCTCTGTGTTCTGAGTGATGAATGCATTATGTATAGGTTTTTTATTTTTATCCTAATGCTTATTCCAGTTATAGTTTCCCTTAATTGTTAGAACTTCCAGTAAAGTACATAGAGGTATTGTTTTCTGCTTCAGCTGCCGCTGTTGTGTATGGCTGAAAGACATTATCCTGTGATTTCCTTTGCGGTTGAGGGTGGATCAGACACTGCATTTTAGGTAGTTGTGTTAGGGTTTTTTTGCCTAGCGTTCACAGTTAATTAAAAGTGATCAATAAAACTGAAGAAGAACACCTCAGTTAATTGAATATCATCTCCATCCTGATTTCTAATATTTCAGTTTAGTCTTTCATTCTCTTCCTTCCCTCTTTGTGTGTTTGCTCAAGTGTTTCCTTCTCAGTTCCTTAGTGTCATTAAAACACACACACATCTTTCCAGGAATCACCAAGAGGATCAACAGAGTGGAGTAAAACTAGTGCAAACTGATTTAAGTAATAGTTTAAAACTCATGCTGTTATTTCTGTTAGGAAAGTCTGTCATATGTTGAGATGTACCACCTATGTGATATTTTTGAGTTCTGCAGCCTGTATTTTTAAAGGTGAGACATTAATTTTGGGACAAGAGGAGAAAATGCACAATTAAACATTATATGTTTATAGGCACTCTGAAAATGAAGCCTGCTTTAAAAGATGTGGTCTTTGGAATGCAATTATGTAAAAAGTAGATGTTTGCCAATTGCATGAAATAAAAATTTTCAAAATTTTCAAAATTTTCAGCTTATTTACTCAAAAAAAAAAATGTTATGAGGTTTCTTAAATTTTCTGATATTGGAGGGGGAGAGTTGTAGTGAAAGAGTCCAGAAAAGTGCTGCAAGACCCAGGCTTGCTCCCTGTCAGAGAACACTGGAGAGCTGGCCTTTACTTAAGATACAATATTTGTTCAAATTGCTTTGGTTAAATATCTTCTTTAGGTTATGAAAAATAATGACTTACTGTAAGCACTGCATTCATGTTTACATGAATGTTTACATGAATGTACGATTTATATATATATATGCACCTGATATCTATTAATCTGTTTTTTATTCTTTATGCATATGATACAGCAGTATCAGACTTCTGTTTAAGAATGGCAGATTTTAAGATGAGTTCTGATAATGGAACAGTTAAGTGGTGCTTAGAACATGCAGGTAGTTTACGAGAAGTGGGGACATAACTAATTCTGTTTCTCAGCTGTTTTTTAACTTCATATATTACAGTCATCGTTGTAGTATGTGGTCACCCATTTGGCGTAAGGAACAAAAAAGCACAATCAAGGGTGATCTTTGTCTGCAGTAAATTCTTGAGATCAGTCAGACCCGAACCTTGGTCTGCCTTTACCCCTGATTTTGCTAAGGGCAGGGAGGGTGAATTACAGAGAATGGCTGAGTAGATCATCTCTGACTTGCCGCAATTATTTTATATGCAGCAGATCAAAGAGTGATGTAGAAGCTCTTTTCTGATTTTAAAGTAAATATAAAAAAGTTAATATGTAAACATCTAAATAGGGTGAGTTGTTTCTTTGCTGTTTCATAACCCATTTCTATGCAAGTAAAATAGAAATGAAGATGTTCATACTTTGAAAGCATAAGCATTTGTTTTGCTTTTTTCAACGTACATTTTGAAAAGGAGTCGCGGAAGGATGTGAGGTAGATCTTGTTTGCTGTCTTGTAGAAAGTCTTTTAGGCGTGCAGATGAAAATTATTATGCAACTAATGGTGTCTGAGTAATACAAATTATTTTGAGTGCAGTGTAGTAGTAATGATGATAGACCCATAAGACCACTTGAGATCTTTACAGAAACAGACCTAGAAGATTTAAAATAAGGTTCTAAAAGGAACTAAACATGAACTTTTAAACTTTTGTTATAAAAATTCATTGCTTTCAATATACATATGTATACTAAAAAATACATGTATTGCTACAGCTTTCATATTACTACATGTAATTACTGATTTTATTTTGCCCTTCAAAGTCAAAACAAGCATATAGGTCAGATTTGTAGGTCAGTCAATGTAATTTATTCAGAAGCTATTTTTGAATTTGCTGAGCTAAAACAGAAAACCACAGTGTAATTTCTCGTGTCATTACATTAGTCACAAACTGACTTACAGGAGGAATTAAATCTGGTGCTCGGAAGTAGTCTTGTATCCATGATTACATGAAGCAAGCATGCTGGTTCTCTAACATCATGTTTTCTCAACCTGCTTCTTATAGGTTAATTACCTTTGTCATCTTGGCAAAGGATGCAGCGATCCTGCAATGCATAGCCGTTTTAATTTTTCCCTCCCCCTTCTGGACTTTTAAAAAGGTTTTGTCCTTCCTGTAGAACCTCAATCTGGTACTATATAAGCAATTATTGTAATTGTAACATCTGCATTGAACTTACAGAAAGTATAATCGGTATTAATGCCAGGAGCGTGTGGAGACAGCTGAATTTTTGCCTTGTGGCCTGCCTTACAAAGGTGAGGACTGGAAGTAGATATATTTCAGGATTCATATAGAAAACGGAGGAGGACATTTGTTCAAATAAATACGTATTCTGTTCTTCCTTATATGCATTTGTTTTTGCTGATTGCTGAATTATTATTGTTTTGTGCAAAGAAGTCCATTTGGGCAGTTTCATAATAATTTAATTTACCACTTAATAAAGGCGTAAGTTTGAGATGTCTATGAGCAACAACCTGTGTTTAATGAAGACTTTCTAAGTCAATAATATCACTGCGCTTGTCAGGACAAGAAACAAATTTTTACTGTGCTCTGACTTCATCCATCTCGGGGTGAAGGTGATCACTGTGTCAGTTTGTGGTTCTTGTACGGGACCTGCAGGAACCAAGTGGCTTGCTTTCATCCTCGTGAAAGAAGGGGCTTGTCTGGGTGCTCTTAGCAGCCTTCTGGCACAGAAGGGTGCGGGGCAGGACTGGCAGTCGGAACTCAGCCTGGAAAAGAGTAGGCAGGAATAAGAATGTGGGACAGGTGGAAGGAGAATGGCATTCCCTCAGGGAACGGAGGAAAAACTGAGGTGATGGCAGAGGCACAGGAACTGGTTGTACTTTTGATGGGAAGTGTAGGCTGGCATGGGAAAGTGGAAGCAGTGTGCTGGGCATGAATGCGCATGCTGGGTAGTCCAAGACACTGAACTCAAAAGCAGAGAGCACAGCACTTTAGTAAAATGCCCCAGTGAAACATCTGATTGTTTATTTCATGAGCTATTTTGCTGAAAGGAAAACTGAGATGTATGTCTTTACGATATAACACTAGTCCAAAGGTTTGGGGTGTTTTTTATTATGGTTTTACCAGTTGATGCCCATCTGTAATGGGCATGGTGGTCATGGCCTTCATACAGAGAAAAGTACAGATAGCTGTGTTTCAGAACTGTGCTGTGAAATCTTGCAAATGTGGTCTGTCTTAGATCAGTATTTTAAATTCAGTAACTTTGTATTTCAGGTTCAGAAGCCTTTTGGCAGGGTTTTGCCCAGAGCTTTTGTTAAATATTTTGTTTAATTCATTCTTGCAATGTTTGTTTGCTAAGAAGTAGAACATGCTTTTAAAGCTATAAAGGTATAAACCTGTGTGTCTTCCAGGTACAATTTTATTGGCCTGTAAAACTTCATGATCTTACTGCCTTTCTTCACAGATTTTTTTTTATATTGTTTTTAATGTTCTGATGTTTGCCTCTGCATGGCAGGGGAGGCGAAGGAGAGGTGGGAGGGAAGAGGAAGAGGTGTTATTTTACTACATAAAGGATGGCAAGTTTAATTTAGCCAGTTTCCAGGTTTGCATGTGGGTATGATGAATTCTTCTGTCTGTGAAACTAAAACATTTATCCTTTGTTTAGGAAATCTGAAAGAAGAACCCTGCTTATGAAGAGATGACCTGTAATGGCCCAGATAACTCAGAAGCCTGTGCCACTCCAGACACTGACCGTGACCAGGAGTGGGCACAGGAACACTACCGGCTAGGAACTTTTGCTGCATTTCCACTTGGCTGCCCAGTTTCGGCATCAGCACTAGCACGAGCTGGCTTTGTTTATACTGGAGAAGGTGACAAAGTGAAGTGCTTCAGTTGCCATACAACTATTGAAGGATGGGCGCCTGGGGATTCTGCACTTGAGAGACACAAAAAGCTTTTCCCAAATTGCAAATTTATTACTGAATCTACTTTTCTGGAAAATAACGTACATCCTCTCGCCCAGAACTACCAGCATAGAACTGAAAATGGTTCCAGCAATTCAGCGCTCCCATGTGCTCTGGATGACCCATCTGACGTGGAGGCAGATTACCTTCTGAGAACTAAGCAAGTTGTGGATATGTCAGATAATTTGTATCCCAAAAACCCTGCTATGTGTAGCGAAGAGACAAGATTAAAGTCTTTTCACAGCTGGCCCCTCAATGGCCAGTTGACACCAAAGGAATTAGCTGATGCTGGGTTCTATTATACAGGTGTTGGCGATCAAGTGGCATGTTTTTGTTGCGGTGGAAAATTGAAAAAGTGGGAACCCAGTGACAGAGCTTGGTCAGAACACAAGAGGCATTTTCCCAAATGCTTTTTTGTCCTGGGCCGGGATGTTGGAAATGTTCCAAGTGAATCTGTTTCTGCTGAGCTTGAGAGAAGTGGTCTGAACAATGCAGAGCATCCCAGGAATCCGTCTATGGCAAAATATGGAAGACGTTTACAAACATTTTTAACTTGGATATATCCCGTTGACAAGAAGCAACTTGCTGAAGCTGGGTTCTATAGCATAGGTAAGCCAGACCTTAAAATAGCTAATATCTTTTACAAAGAAATTGTGAGTGTCTTGTTATGAAAAAATAAGCATTTTCTTATTCTAATAGGGAATGATTTGCCAGGATTTCTTTACTCTGTAAAATACTTTTCATAGTTCTTGTGTAAAATGATGTACATTATATATTTTTAATAGCAAAGTATAAACTTGGTCATAAATTCATTTTTACCAGTGAAACATCAAAGTGTGTTTTCTTGCATGCTAAAACCTTCATAATACATCTTTCACAAGACAATTATTGAATTTAAATTTTTTTTTTAAATGAAATGTTGTCCTGCAGATACCTACCTTAGGTCTAAGGAGTGGGCTTGTGGCCCATACAGAAACCTATGAACAAGAAAATCCAGGTTGTGTGCCATTTTATTTAGTTAACACATTGCATTATCATAGCATTCGGACACCCGAAACTAGCAAATGCCATTACTACCTACTGTAAAAGCTTTATGAAGACAATGACTCCAGTGGAAGAGCTTTTACTGATAGACGTGCAGTGCATGACTTGGATAAGACTCCAACATCTTTGTGCATTGGTTTCTCAATTAGATTGAATTGCACAGTGCTGGTAAAGCTCTTTGAAATTCTTCACTGAGAGATGCTGTACGAGTGCAAAGTGTTTCTCTTATTAGGTCACAAAGAAAAGGGGATTATCCAGGTTAATTTCTTGCTCTCATCTTAATTGGCTTCTCTTTTAGTAGCTCTCAGAAGAACTTTTTTATATGATTCCATTTGTTTTACTTGTGGCCATAAATAAAACCTTTGATATATTCTTGTGTGGGTGATATTTGGGCAATGCTTTTTTTATTGATTTTTTTTTCTTGGATTCCTAAAAGTACCTAGCTTCTGACAGCCAAGTGAGATCTATAACGTGGAGGTGCACTAAGTAGGCACCAACTTTTCAGACCGATGATGGCTGTTCAAGTGACTTCTATGAAAACTGTTTCCTGTGGCCTGAGAATGATTTAGCTCTGTAGGAAAAATCTATCCATGCCTCCTCTCGTTCAGTGTATTTCTGGCACAGTCTTTGATTACAGTAGGCGTAGTGCTGGAACAGAGAGAATGCAATTTCTCCTAACATCTCGTCAGTTGCTTATGCTACTGCTGTATAGAGCCCATTAATCTTAATGGTGAAACGGAGAACCAAAAAGGGACGCAACCATCCCTAATGCTTTGTGGTAGACTGTTTCATGGCCTATTTACCAGTGGATTGAGCTATTTGAGAATAGATTATTTTTAGGTTTCATTTTTTATCTGTATAATTACTTGCCAAAATAAAATTCAGGAATATTTCATGTGACTCTTACATTGTATTTTTTTTACGCTAAGTCTCTCCTGNTGATTTAGCTCTGTAGGAAAAATCTATCCATGCCTCCTCTCGTTCAGTGTATTTCTGGCACAGTCTTTGATTACAGTAGGCGTAGTGCTGGAACAGAGAGAATGCAATTTCTCCTAACATCTCGTCAGTTGCTTATGCTACTGCTGTATAGAGCCCATTAATCTTAATGGTGAAACGGAGAACCAAAAAGGGACGCAACCATCCCTAATGCTTTGTGGTAGACTGTTTCATGGCCTATTTACCAGTGGATTGAGCTATTTGAGAATAGATTATTTTTAGGTTTCATTTTTTATCTGTATAATTACTTGCCAAAATAAAATTCAGGAATATTTCATGTGACTCTTACATTGTATTTTTTTACGCTAAGTCTCTCCTGAACATTTGTTTCAAATCACACGTATTATGTCCTCCTTGAAAATGGAGTTCTTTTCAGTTACAGTTACTAATCAATAAAAGAAACATTTTTTCAACTAAAATGTTACATTACTAAAACTTACTGTTATGCCTGCTAGAAGTACGTAACTTTGTTCTTGTATGTTTCCTCAGGCAATGGTGATCATGTTGTGTGTTTCCACTGTGGCGGAGGATTGCAAGAATGGAAGAAAAATGAAGACCCATGGGATCAACACGCCAAATGGTTTCCGGGGTAGGGTATTTTTTACTGTTTTCTGATTGCATGTCTGAGTCTTATTTACAGTATATTATGTTTTAATTACAGAACATACTAATAAAGGTTGCAGAAGGTTGACTATGGCTTAACATTGTTTAGATTTTTGAAAATAATTGTTTTTAGTTGCCCTCGTCCACTTCCTTCTCTATCATTTTTCTCATGTAGGCACCAAAGGAATATCAGTTATCTTCCGTGGTTTGTTTCTCCTTTTCAACAAGTAGAAAAGTCTTTAAGGAATTTTTTGCATGGGGTCCTTATTTTTGTTGTTCTATCAGACTACCTTCTGTAGTCCTGCTATTACATTTATAATCAACATATGCTTTAATGGTATATTGCAGGCCTCAAAAGGGGACATTAACCTAATGTCGTCTTTGAGAGGTAGGAGGGAGGAGTTCTAAAATGGGTGGGGAAAGAGAACTAAATCTCAAGAGGTTGAGGGCACAACTAACTCGTCTGTTGTTAGGCGATCACTCTGAAGTGTTACCCTGAAATTGTACCTTCTGAATAACTTTACTTTTAAGTTAGTGTTGTTTGTATGTCAGCTTGTTTGTAGGAATTATTAAAGGGAAGAGAGGATTTCTGTGTCTGGGCTTAACTGATGGCTCAGCTAGCAGAATCGTGAAGTTTTGTGAATAAGTATCTGATTTTTTTTTCCTCATTATCCAAGCGCTACATTCTAATTGTTACTTTAATAGCTTCATAAGTGCCAAAGCTTGGAACTTATGTCAGGATACAAAATGACTAAAATTCTGTCATGCTGCAAACAAACCTGAAGAAGTCAGTAGTGGTATTGAATTCAAATTGAGGATTCCAGATCCAGAAGTAGCTTTTGGAAAGATTGCCGATTTTGTCTAAGATCTGTCTTGAGGAAAGGAAGAATAGTATATGACTCAGTGTTTCTTCCAGGTGGATAAAAGCTGTCCGAGTACAAAGACTTAGTTACTTGTATAGTAGTTATTTGTATAATGTTGATAAAATCAGTGTCTTTTACGTGTTAGCTGCCAAATTTGTCTTCTGTGGTGAAAGGCTCTCTGGAGACTGGAAGTTAGTATTTATGTATTAACTAATTGTATTTTCAATAGTGGTACACACAGCTTTTCATTATTAGTCTCTGCCACTTGAAAGAGATGCCATTATCCCAAGTTTTTGGCTTGGTGCAGTGAATGGTTAAGATGGATTTTCTTGCTACATTTCACTCTTCCTTATATGGATTTGATTTTGGTTTAGGTTGCTTAAGTTATGTCAGATTTGATTACTTCGTCTCAGATCATTAACTCTCTTATATGGAGTTTTTGTTTGCACATCAACTTCAGTGGCAGTGTATTGGTCTCACAGCATGCTTCTGTGTCCATGAACTGCTGGAGGTGAAGTAACTGCTAAAGCTAGAGAACTATTGTCGAGGAGTTCTGGCATTCCCTAAACCTTCTGGTAGGGAAGAGCTCTGCTCAGTGCCTAGAACTGGTTGGAAAATAGTGAAAGCAAGCACGTAAGGCACCTGTCTGACCAGGGACTGCTTTCCTTTGTTTGCAAAAGATTTAAAAGAACCAACATTTTAATATATTGGACTTTTTTCATTGGAGTCATCAGCTGTCATGGCCAACTAGTCTTAGGTTTTCCGTTTCATCAAAAATGTGAAAAAGATAGATACTGCTGAGTGATTAAGATGTTTTTAGAAATGTTTAAATGACATTACTGATGTTGACTAAACATTTAGAGATATCAAAAGCAAGCATTTTGTATGATGTTGAAAATGTATCAAAGCTTTCCGAAGTTATATGGTCAGTTTTTGTTTGCTGCTTATGCGGTTTTACTATAACTAAATATTTTTATTTATAGGTGCAGATTTGTGAGAAAAGAAAAGGGACTAGAATTTATAAATAATGTCCACTTAAGAGATGGACGTAGGGATTCAACAGTAAGTGTCTTGCTTATTAATCAAATACAATGTTGTTACAACAGAAAACAGTCTTGATGTAATTTTCATATGAAGTTACTCTTCTAATTATCTGCATATCATTTAGTCCCCCTGCTGCTTCTTTCATTGGCAGAAAGTGAAAGACATTAAAGTATGTTCTGGTTCTGTCGTTCAGGGTTTATAGATCTCACCGTCCTCCTTAGCTGGGTTACGGATCACAGGTTGGGTGCCTTGTATATGTTGTTGTATTCGGTACTGAACTAGTGCTGGGTGGTTTTTTTTATAGCCTGGGAACCTAAGGTTTATGATGATTAATTTCCTTTTTCAACTGTGGTAGGTATCTTTTCTTGTTAGTAGAGCATTGTTAAATTTGTATGCAATCCCTAAAAAGTAAAACCAATGTTATTTTAGAATTCTTTGATAGACTAAGAATCATGGTTATAGCAAAGATGGGTTAAAATGAAAATCTAAAACTATATGAAAGACATAACGAAACAGTGATCCTTTTGCAGCTGTTCAGGGCAGATTTAATAGTTTTAGTCAATAAAATAACTGAGATAAAATAGCTATTATCTGTCTTGTAACTGTATAGTTTTCCTTCTACCTTCCCCAGAATTGTAATTTTGTCTGTTTATCTTTTGCTTTTAGACAGAAGCTGCTGAAAGGACGATACTTCCTAAAGGTATCTGTTTAAAAAAAAAAAAAAAAAAAAAAAAAAAAAAAA
>VZSC01005705.1:0-10178 GCA_013398225.1 Steatornis caripensis
CTCGCCGTGCCACCGCGGGCGGGCAGGCGGCACGAAGCCCCGCGGCCGCTCGTGGCACGGTGCGGGCCCAGGTCGGGGGCGCCGGGGCGGGACGGGGACCCCCTGCTCTCCGCCGCCGCCCCGGACCCCGCCGCGGGTCGCAGCGGAACCCCCTGCGGGGCGCCCCCCCGCGGACGGCCCGTGGGAGCGCTCGGGAGGGCCCGCCCCCGAGGTGACCTCACCCTGACGTCACCGCGAGCACCGCCTTCTGGTTGGCTGCCGCGACCGCCCGTCACGGTGGAGGCGGGAGGGGGGGGCAGAGCGCGGCCGCCGTGTGAGGTAACTGGCGGCGGGGTGGGGGGTGCTGAGGGTCGCGGCCGCCCGGCCCGAGGGAGCGGGCGGGACGGGGGACCACCGGACGCCTGGGCCGCTCCGCCGCCCCGTGCCCGCAGCAGCGGGGAGGGGGCCCGGGAGAGGCCAGGGCCAGATCCGTCCCCCCACCCCCCCCGGCGGGCAGAGCTGCGGCCTGCGGGGCTCCCCGGGGAGGCCTCACGCCGCAGCCCCGGAGCGCGGGGGGCCCCCAGCCCCGGTGGGGGGTGCTGGGGAAACGGCTCGTTTAGGCCTTGGACCGGGAACCGCCCCCTCGCCCCGCTACGGGCAGGGCCGGTGTAACCCCCCCCCAGCCCCCGGAGATGGGACCCCAGTGCCCCCGGTGGCGGTGCACCCCCTCCGTGCTCGTCGTGGGGACCCCTCTGCCCGCGCACCCCCTCTCCGTGCCGCCCCCCGGCCTGCAAGTGGCCCCAAGGGTCGGGCAGTGGGCCTCTCACTGGGGTGACCCCCACACACACCCGAAAGCGGGGAGGGCCGGTGTGACTTTCTCCCAGCAGCGGGGCTGCGGGGCGAGTACCTGCCTTCACCTGCCCACACGTCAGCTGGGGAGCTGCCGCATCTTGAGGGCTTTCAGGGCATCGGGGGGTCGCCGGCACCAGAGTCCACACGGATGGGTAGGGCCGTCCTGCTAGGTGCTCTCAACCTGTGCCGCCGGCCCATGACACGCTGGAAAACATCACCGGGAGTCACCCACAGGCAAACCCGGGGGCAAGGAAGGGGTGACACTGCCGGGAGGGCAAACCAGGGTCCCACCCCATGAGATCAGACAGCAGCAATGCCTAAAGCGGAGACAAAACCCTCCATGCACTGGCTGCCCCTGCGGCTCAGCCTCCTGCTGCTTCTGAGCTATGGGGCAGCACCACCTTCTGCCCCTCAGCTGCGCCAGGAGGGTCCCTGTGGGGTCGGGGCCACTCTTACCTCCAGCTCCCTGGGGCCGCGGTCACCTCTCTCATGCTTGTGGGACCAGAGGGGTGATTTGGGACTAAAATCCCATCTTTTGTTCCCCTAGATCACAGCACACAGTGGCTCCCGGCCTTACCAAGCCAAACTGGATTTCAACCGGTGATCTGCAAGGTGAGATCCTGCATCCCTCTGCTCTATCCCCAGGCTGTTCAAGACCACGCAGGGCCACTGAAACTGCCTAAGCTGCCATAGAAAAGGTTTTGTGTCTAATGGGATATTTGCCAGCAGATTCAAGCCACAAATACTATATATTTCTTTATTTGTAAAGATGTTTGAAGTCCTTGAATTTACCCTTTGGCCACCTTAAATCTAGTTTCTAATCCCCAGCGCAGTTAATCAAATCCACAGTGGTTTGAATTACGAGATGTCTGGGGGGGATTTATAGCTTGTATTGCTGATTATACCTTGACTTTATTATATTGCAAATATCTAACTTATGGTCACGGCTGAGATTTACAATCCTCAGGTAGGTGCTTAGGATAACTTTTAGCAACTCCAGATGTAATTGGAGGTGACTGATGGGGCTGTCACCCCAGATAAACGTGTAATCTGTAAAGCATTAAAACAGTGAAAGAAGAGGCAAAATAGGTGAAATGGGTGGGTCAGCCTTAAAAAAAAAAAAAAAAAAAGGGTATACTGCTGAGGAAGGCTCTGGGATGCCTCATCCGGCTGAGGCATCCCTGCCCCAGAAGGGGTTTTGCACTTGTTGGTCTCCAGAAAATACCAGGATTTAGATCTGTGTTCCTTCTTGCTCTCAACTGAAGGTTTTTAGGATTTGAAATAGCCCTGGGGAGGACAAAGGGGTAATAAATAGAAACTGGAGTACTCACAGAACTGATGTCTGCCTTGCCGGTTCGGGGGGTCTTTGCACTTGTGGACTTTGGACCTGACCAGTGGTTTCTCCCCGTCTCGGAGGAGCAGCGAGTCCCGCGTGGGCGCGTGCCCCTCAGCAAGCATGACGAGCGAAGTGGTGGAAAACGAGTTTGAGTTTTACTCCAAGGCGGAGAAGTACTGGAAGGATGTGCCCGCCACAGTGGATGGCATGCTGGGGGGCTACGGCCACATCTCCAGCATCGACATCAACAGCTCCAAGAAGTTCCTGCAGAGGTTTCTGCGGGTAGGTGGCACGGTCTGTCATGCTCCCAAAACCCCATGCTTCTCCCAGCCCAGAACTGAGCTCTTCCCTCTGAGTTGCTCCATGAGATCTTCTGTTGCGTGCGTGCTGGAAGAGCTTTGCCCCGCAGGGGGTCCCCCATACCTCAGCCTTGTCCTGCGTGGTTGCCCCATTTCTCCTCTGTGGGTACCTTGCGGCAGGATTCAGCCCCTCGTGGTTGTCGTTCCAGGATGGTCCCAACCGGACAGGGACAACCCGCGCTCTGGACTGCGGGGCGGGCATCGGCCGGATCACCAAGCGGCTGCTGCTGCCCCTCTTCAAGACAGTGGACATGGTGGATGTGACAGAGGACTTCCTCACCAAGGCCAAGAGCTACCTGGGAGAAGAGGGCAGGCGGGTACGCAACTACTTCTGCTGTGGCCTCCAGGACTTCAGCCCCGAGCCAAACTCCTACGATGTCATCTGGATCCAGTGGGTCATCGGTGAGGGTCCCTTGGCTTGCGGGGGTCTTGCCAACCTGTCCTCCATCCAGCTTCCCCCAAGGGGCAGGTGCCCCACGCACTGGGGAGAGCTTTGGGCAGGAGAGCTTGAGGTCCGCGTAAAGGATGAGCATCACAGCATGGGTGGGAGGCTGGGCTGGGGACCTGCCCTCCATGGGCACTACGAGGGCATTGCCCTGTGGGGTCTTTTACCCCCAAGCCCTCGAGGCCAGGGAAGGGTGTGGGTTGGATGGAGTTGGATAGAGCCCAGGGGACACAAGTTGGACACCCCCAAGCTAAAGCTTTCACCTGCAAATGGCTCAAGTTGTTGGCTGCCTGGATCAGGAGGGATCCCAGCCACAGCCTCCCGGTCTCCTCTCCCAGTCACCCCGAGCCCTCTAACACCCGCTCTGCCCCTCCAGGACATCTCACCGACAACCACCTTGCCGACTTCCTGAAGCGGTGCCGTGCCGGCCTGCGGCCCAACGGCATCGTGGTCATCAAGGACAACATGGCTCAGGAGGGCGTGATCATGGACGATGTGGACAGCAGTGTCTGCCGGGACCTGGACGTGGTCCGTAAGATCATCCGCCGGGCTGGGCTGCACCTCCTGGCCGAGGAGCGCCAGGAGAACTTCCCTGATGAGATCTACCACGTCTACACCTTCGCCATGAGATGAGGGCAGCCGGTGGCGGGAGAAGGTCTCTCTGGGCCCTGCTCGGAGCACAGGCCAGCACAGCAGTTCCTGCTGGGGCTGGGAGGGGTGAGGACTGTGCTTTCACCACGGGGTGGTGGATGGCAGCGAGGGTGTCGTGACTGGGCTGGTGGCGAGGACGGGGCTTTGTCTTCCAAGTTGCTGCTGTTTGTGAAAAAGAGGTGTTTGCCAAATACATTTTCCTGCTGTTGCACTTCTGCACGTGGGCCTTGCTGGACTCAGTGTTGGCTTGATGCCACCTTCCGGGGCTCTGTATGGGACCAAGAGGGTCTTCTCTGCACGAGGCGTGCTCCATGGGCACCAGCAGGTTGCTGACCACTCACACAGGGCTCCTGTTAGTGAACAGGAGCTCAGAGCACCTCTGTGAGGGTCTGGTCTCCTTTCTATGCTTGGGTGTTTGACCCTTTCCCGCTCTTGAACTTGCTGCTGCTCACAGCAGCAAGCTGGGTAAGGCATATGGGAGAAGTCTCTGCCTTCCTGCTGTGCTGGCTGGGGAGGCAATAGCAGGTTCTGCAGCTTTCTTGGGGCCTCTCATTTAAACCCATGAGCAGGTCTCCCACATGTGCAGCAAAACAGGAGGTAGATGTAATCCTGGGTCCCCCACATCCTCCTCCAGGGAGAGGTAACCCAAAGCCCTGCAACCCTGGCTGAGAGACAGCGTGCTCTGGGCATTAACAGGGAACCCGCTCTGAGCCACCTCCGGACACCCCAGCCTGTTACTGCAGGCTCACGGTGATGCCCAGCACCTCCCGCTTGAACGCTGCGACACTACAGCCATCTGCCCCCCCCACCCAACACCCCCCCACCCATCTTTGAACGCTCCCAGATCCACTGCGTTTTGCCCAAGCCTGGTCACGTGCTTGTGCCAACCTCATGCAGCACAATGTGGCCAATGCTGGCACAACAGCTTGCCAGGTGGGTTAGAAGACCCCCCAGTCACAGTGTGCGATTCCCCGCCATCCCCACAGAGCTCTCCCCTCCACCCCAGCTCTCCTGCAGAACAAACAAGCCCCTTGTCATTATTACAAAAGGCCTCCTTTAATTGTTCATTTCCCATTCCAGACACCAGAGAAGTATATGGTCACTTTTTTTTTTTTTAAACATCAATTCATCAAGATGCACAGCTTCAGTTCCACGGGTGGGACAAGGTAAAACACCGATGCTGCCAGGAGGGTCATGAAGGGGAGACAACCCTTCTGCAGCCAAACTGCCTGTGGATCCCATCTCTACCTGCTATAAATTGTACCTGTGCAGAGCAGGTTTTCCCTCTTTTTATCCTCTTTTGTACCTGTCCCCCACAACAAACAACAATAAAAATGTGGGGTGCCAAGCTCTGCAGCCAGTCTTTGGCACGTCACGAGGAAGCAGATGCCTAGAAGGGGGAGCCCAGACAGCTGTGGCAAGGCTGAGCCACAGGATCTCCATGTGCAGCCCCACAGCCTGGAGCTTCCAGTAGCAGCTTGGAAAGAAAACCTGAGTCCTGCTGCAACTTCTTGTTCCTGGGAAGGAGGCACTGGAAACCACGGTCCTGGGAGCAGTCAGCAAGGGAAAGAGCCAAGGGAGGCACAAGGCACTCAGCGGAGTTAGCGCCTGTTCCTCATCCTTGCACAGGGAACGCACCACAAATCCAAGAAACATCCGTTTTTCTGTTTTGGAGCCCAGCACCTCTGAGACGTCCTTGATGGATGGTCCTCCATGCCGGGAGGATGGGGTGCTCCCAGCAGAACCTCAGAGGGTGCGGAACAGCTGGCCACTGCTGCCAGTCCCACCTCCCCTCACCCCCACCACGCTCCTGGTTTCAGAAGCCCAGGCGAGCAAGGAAGGCATCCACAAGGAGATGCCTCCACCACAGCTGCTCCCACCACCAGGACTGGAGGCAGGAAACAAGGACATAGACGCCAGTGCTCTCCTGGCACAGGGAACACCTCCCAGCACCCCAAGGCATCTCACAACTCCGCTGCTTGCCTAAGGCACTGCTTCACCCATCCGGACCCAGCAGGGCTGGAAAGAGAGGGGACGGGCTGCCTCTCCAGTCACACCAGCCCAACTGCCCCACCAGTCCTGCCCGCCAGGCCTTTTCTTAAAATCCACACAAACCAGCCCTCTGCCCCTGTATCCAGCTCCTGGTTGCCCAGGGGCTCCCTCAGGGAGCCACAAGGCTCTGCCCGCCTCCCATGACGTGCCCCAGAACAATCTACAAACACGCATGCAGAGTCATACCGAAAAAAATCACACCCCTCAAAACACAGCAGAGAGGGACACTGCGGGCAGCACTGGCCAAGCCACAAGCATGTGCACAGCAACATCTCCTTGCTGTGGAGAAAACTGGACCAGAACAGAGATTTCACAGCTGTAGGCACACCACGACCGTGGAGGGAGGAGATGGCGAGGCATTAGTCAGGCTCAGAGGTCCTCGTGCCCGGCAGCAGCGTGGTCAATGAGGAGGTACCACTTCAGCCTGTCTGGAAGAGGTAGAGCCTTGATTTTGACATCTACTGGCCATGGTTTAAGGCGCTGCCGGATAAACACCCTGCAGAGATGCTTCAGTGCCTGTGGAGAGCGCTCCAGCTGCTTCAGCGAGCAGAAGAGAGTCCTGATCTTCTCCCCGTGGTACCTACAGCTGCTGGTGTTGACCTCAAAGTTGCTGGGCAGCTGGATGGCTTGTGAACTGGCCATCATGAGCTCCAGCAGAGTCTGACCCTTCTGGACGAGGTCTGTAGAGAAGCTGTCATCTTCAGAGACGCTGAGGTGTGAGCACAGGCACTCAAAGATGATGTGGAAGCCTGACCAGCACGACGGACCGTGGAGGGAGCAGTTGTATGCAGCACCCGACTCCAGCAAGAAACGCAGCAGCAGGAAGTGGCGTTTGAAGCTTTTGAAGCAGAGGTGGGTGAGGGACTCGGGGGCCGGGCACTCGCTGGGGTTGGCACCATGAGCCAGCAGCAGCTGTGTGACACGAAAGCAGAAGCGACTGATCACCTGTGCCTCCTCGGTGTTGCTGCACACCATCTCTCCCAGCAGGAAGATAACGTAGGTGAAGACAGTGTCCCCATCTTTGGTGGTGGCTCTGACATCTGCACCTGGAGGAAGGGACAGAGAACATAACTGGCACTGCAGACAGTGCGGCCAGGACAGCACTAACTCTGGCACTGCTGGGCTTTACTCTTGCTCAAGTGGGAAAATAAAGGGGTGGAGAGAGGCAGTGCCCGGTGCTGTACAAAGAATCGGCCAGCGCTATGCCTGGAGGGATTGCGCATGGAGAGGGGAGCAGGTTGCCTTCACCTCCTTGCAACAGGAGACGGATGCTCTCGGTGTTGTGGATCTGGACACCATCGCTGCTGGCTAGGGCGTGCAACAGCGCTGTCTTTCCTGCAATGGAGCAATCGGTCAGTCAGATGAAAATAGAGTGACATCCCAAAAGGCGAGAAGGAAATCAATCCACGTCACCAACCAGATAGCCAAACATGGGGAGAAACAGCCCTTCCCCTTCTGGCAGGCTCCCGCTGTCCCCTCGACCTGCACAGCTGTGGGGACAGGGTGACAGGCCACACATGCAGGGCTGCTGGTGCCCCCTGAGGGCACATGTGCCATGGCAGAGCAGGTTATAGAGCACGTGAGCACCCAAGGCTGAGGGCACAGCCCCATCACATCTCCCACGGACTGCACAGAGCTGGTTTCAGCCCCCTTCTGCACCTGACATAGCCAAGATACAAGGAGAAAACACAGTGCACCAGGGAGGTTCTGCAGCCTGCACCCAACTTCCAAACCAGTTTGTAACCAGAACACATTGCAGCAGAAAGACAGAAGGACCCAGACCCCGTGCCCTGCTCTAGCCCCACCCACGAGGGTCGCCTGCTGGGAGCACTCAGGCTAGGGGAGCTGGACGGGGCACACAGACCGTTTTTGTCAGCAGCATTGACATCGGCCCCCAGCTGAAGCAGCCGCTGGAGGCATGGCAGCCGCTCAGGCTCCTCACTGGCCAGATCGAGGGGACTGCTCTCATGGATCTGCACAGAGCAAGAGGAGAAAAACACAAGTAAGTATTAAAGACTACTTGTGAGTGCCTCTGGAGAGCTGCTACCAGGGCTTCATCATGGCCAACGTAAGAGCTCATTTCATCCCATCACCGAAAATCAAAGTGACCCTTCCTTGGCATGTCCACAGGGAGAGGTTCGCCTGCCCCCGCCTCCTCCCACCCATCCCTCCCTGGCAGAGGCAAGTTTGCTCGGCCAAAGGCTACATGAACTTCTGCCACAGCGTTGGAGCGCTACAGACAACAGGCACGGAAGGTCACCAAGGGGCAGTGGCACGCAGTGAAGCCCAGGAGGCGGGGAGCAGGGAGGGCCATCCCCACACACCAGTCCCTTGCAGCTAACTCTCAGGGGGGCTCAGCTTGACTGTGCCCAGGCAGCCAATGCCATACCCGGTCTCTCCGGTTGATGTCGGCCCCGTGGTGCACCAGGAGCTCCACCATATCCGGCTGGTTGCGGAGCACTGCGATGTGCAGCGGGGTGTAGTAGGTGACTGGATCTGAGGACAAAAACACATGGTCAGGGAGAATTATGGGCTTTCCCAGAACAGCCCCGACACCCACCAAAAAGCAGAAGGGGGCAGCTGGGGAGAGCCCTGAGAACACAGTGGTGCCCATGAAAACAGGGCTGTCACAGACACCCCAGGGCCTGCTTTTGCAATGGCTCCACCTCTGGCAAAAGCCTTCAGAGCTGCAAACTTGTCCTCAAGCCCCTGGCCATCCCCCAGTCCATCCTCGTGGCTGGGTCTGGAAAAGGGCCGCCGCAATGCACATCCACACCATCCCAGCAAGGAGCCGGGGTCTGAGCTGGCAGCACCCCCTCTTTCTGCCCCAGCTATCACCACCTCCCAGGGCAGCTTCTCTCCAGCTGGTTCCTCCTGGCCAGGCCCAGCCCCTTCCCTACCTTCAAAGCTGAGGTCAGCCCCGAACTCCAGGAGGATTTCTGCAGCGGTGACAAGCCCCAGCTCGGTGACCTTCAGCAGGGCATAGCTCACACCTTCCTGATAAAACGGGGAGTGGGTCTCCCTCTCCAAGACTCGTCTCACAGCTGAGAGCTGGCTCCTGTTGCTGCCCAGACAGGCAGGGCTTGACACACACAGAAACAACCAATTACTCAGCTGAACGGCACACATCTTGGGGGTGTTTGCAAGCACAAAAGTAGCACCAGGGAGGAAAAAACCAAACAACTGGTCTCTCCTCTCGTCACCACTGGGTGTCCGCCCTGTTGGCTGTGGGGGTATGAAGCAACATCAGGGTCACAGCTGAACCCCAGTTTAGGTTTTATTGCCATGGGTCAGGCAGAAAGGGCTGTTCCTGGGGGGCACACGTAGTCCCTGTGCTTGCTCTGCTCCACCCCCACATCCCCAAAGAACAGCAGCAAGAAGGGGGTCCGTAGGGCGAGCTGCTCACCACAAGCGGGGGTTGTTCCCAGCCAGTGCCGTGTCTGACCTCAGCTGCATCACTGTACCCCACAAAACACCAGGTGGGCATTTAGCCCCACAGCTCTCCCCACAGCCCCGTTCAGTTACCTCTCAAGGGCGCTCTGCCTTTCTGCATCCTGTATCGCCAGCAACCCCAAGATCTCGTCTACCAGGGGCTGATACTCGAAGATGATCCTGCGGAAGCCATGCAGGAAAGGCATCGTGCTCTGCTCCGTGCACAAACCGTCCAGGGGCCTCCAGCATGGCACTGGCGTCTTCCCCCACGCAGGACTCCGGCAGGCAGACCCTGGTGCTGCTTGGTTTCCAAAGGACTCTCCCCTCCTTTTAAAACAAACGAGCTTTTCGAGCGGTTTTGCGTTTAGAAAAGAACCCACAGCCTTCCTCTCTCCTTCCTCGTGCGTTCCTACGAGCCAAGAGAGGCCAGCGCGGGGATCTCCTCCCGCGCGCTGTGGAGAAGCGTTCAAATTATCTCCTGCGCGCAGAGCCTCAAGCTGGAGTTATCTGGGCGCAGGAAGAAAACACGCCAGGCGCAGCCTCGGCCGGGGCAACCCCCCCTTGCAGAGACTCTGACACAAGCCCCCACACGCTGGGGGAGGCGGCCAGAGCGGGGCTCCGAGCACGCCGGGGTGCCTGCAGCCAGCACCCCCCGTGCTCCTGGGGGGAGAGCAGGGCTGGAGCAGCGCCCGCAAGGCCGAGGGCCTCGGCCCCCCAGCCCGCGGCCCACAGGAGCCCGCCCGGGGGCCACCAGCCCCCCAGCGCGCACGGCGGCACCGCCAGCGGGGAACCCCGAGGCCCCTAAACCTCACGGCGCCGTGCCGTGGGCAAGGGGCAAGCGCAGGGGCCCATAAACCCCCCAGCACCCCCGGGACTCCACCGGGACGGGGCCGCGCCACAGGGGTGGGAATCGGAGAGCCCAGCAGCCGCCCCCCAGCCCCCCACACCCCTCACGGGGGTCGCCCCGGGGCTGAGCCCGCCACCTGCCGCCCCTCACCTCCCCTCACCTCCCCTCACCTCCCCTGGCGCCGCCGCCGGAAGCGGAAGCCGCCGGTTGCGTCCGGGGGGGGGT
>VZSC01005713.1:0-17045 GCA_013398225.1 Steatornis caripensis
GGACACAGACCCCCCCAGGGGGGCTGGAGCCCCCGGGGAAAAAGGGGGAGCCCTGAAGAGCGCGAGGGCAGGGGCAGGGGAGGGGGCCGGGGCCCCCCAGAGGAGCGGGAGGGGGGACCAGGGGGCCACGTTAGTACAAAAATCCCCCACCCCCCCCCCCAATCTCAGCGTGGGGCCTGGGGGGGGAAGGGGCCCCCCGGGCCGAGGCTGTGCTGCCGCCAGTGGGCTGGGGGGGGCTGCGAGGAGGAGGAGGGAGGGGAGGGGAGTGGGGGGGTCCTTAACAAGTCAATACAAAGCTCAAAGTGTTAGTAGGGACGACGCGTGCCCGGAGCCCCCCCCGCCGCCTCAGCCGGGGGGCTCACGACGGCATGCACTGCACCCGGTCCGGGCCCTCCTCCTCGTCGTCCGAGGTGTCGGAGGAGCTGGGGGACTCGTCCGAGTCGCCGTCCGGCGCTCCCGGCTCTCTTCGGCGCTGCCGGCGGGGAGGGAGCAGAGAAAGGCTGTGAAGGGGCTGGGGGGGCAGCCCGTGAGGCGGTGGGGCGGGGGGGGGGGCACGCACAGAGGGGCCGCCGGCACCTACCCGGTGATGGCGTCTCTGTCGCAGGTGGTGCATGAGGAACCAGAGCATGTGGCTGTCGAACATGTCGGTGTGGTGGAGGCTGTCCTCGTCCCGCTCCAGCTTGTTCTTCTTGATCACCTGGGGGGCAACGCGGGGCGGGGGTCAGGGGCTGCGGGGTGCGCCCGGCCCTGCAGCCCCCCACCCCGCTCGCTGGGTCTCACCTCCTTGAGGCCGGCCAGCTCGGTGGGATTCTCCGCCGTGGGTGCCCAAATCTTCACATCGTGGTCGAGGCCGCTGGTGGCCAGGACGGGGAGGTGGGGATGCGGCTCCAGGCAGTTCACCTGGGGGCGAGCGCGGTGCGGGGGTCACGCCAAACGGGGCGCCGGGACCGGCCGCGGCACCCCACCAGCTCTGGTGGCCCGGCAGCCCCTCACCCTGGCCTCGGGTCGGGGTCTCGCGCAGCGGCGCGAGGGGAGATGGGGAGCTCTCGCGGGGCGGGCCGGCCCGGGACCCCCGTGGGGAAGGGGCACGCACGCCACCGCCGCCAGCAAACCCCAAAATTCAGGGTGCCCGCACGCAAGGCACAGGGCGCCCTGGGGGTGATGGGCGCAACCACAGCGGGGAACCCCATCCCCGGCGGCAAACCCAGCCGGAAAGGGCCGCATCCACCCCAGGGTGCAGTCAGAGGGGTCCTCAGGCTGGACCCGGCCCCGCACCGGCTCTGCTGGCTGGGGGTGGCGGTGCCAGCAGCCGCCAGGAGCTGGCATGGGGCCGCGGCCACCGGGACAAAAGGCGACTGTATGGCGGGCGGAGGGGCGGCACAGCGGGCACACGGCTCTGCCGCACGTCCCCGCGCCACCAAGGCACCTGCCGCGCCCTCGACGCCAACCCAGAACCTGAGCCGGGGGTGCCAGCGGCGCAGCGCGGCCACTCCCAGCCCCGCGCCTGTGGGGCACAGGCACCGACTGCCGGGGCGGCGCAGGAGACCGAGCGTCTGCCGGCTCCGACCCGAAACCAGGTACGGAGCCCCCCACCAGCGCAGGCGGCGGCCGCTCGGGACCTGACCGCCGCCGGCTGGAGCCTGGGAAACGCGGCGCAGGGCCGGCCGCGGTGCAGCTGCATCCCTTTCCTGGATGTGACAGGGTGAGCACGCAGCTGCACGCCCAGCGGGGAGCAGTGCCCGGATCCGGCGCGGGAGCACGCAGCTCCCCGCTGCGTCCCCGCTGGGACAGGGGCTGCCCCGTCCCGGACGGCAACAGGCACCCCGCAGGCATCTGGGTGAAATCCCCGCGGCGTTTTGTACGCCTGAACGCCTTCGCAGCGCCGTGGCCCTCGCCAGCCTGCCTCAGCCGTGCCCGCTGCCAGGCACCCGGGGCAGTGGGAGCCTGCGGGGACCCTGCCCGGCTTTGGGTAGAAAAAGCACCGCGCATGGCGGCAAATCCACGTGGGCCCGTGGAAGCAGCTTGTGCCGGTGGGGACGCAAACCGCGGAGGGGCTGGGCCGCGCGGCGGCGGGGACTCACCACTCCTCCCTTGTCGCCCTCCATGAACTGCACGATCTGGCAGGACGATTTCTCCCACAGGAAGATGTGGCCGCAGTCGCTGCCGCTCACCACAAACTCGCTTTTCGGGCCATAAAAATTGACGCCTTTCACTGAAAGGAGAGAAACAAGCGGCCCGAGGCCATCAGGAGCCGGGCAGCGCTCCCTGCCATGAATTCGCTTCCTGCCTGGCAGCCAGCGAGTTTCCAGGGTTACCGGCGCGGATCCCTTCCGTCCCCAGACACATAATAGCTCATTCTTTGCAAGCCCAAGAGTTTGTGTTAAGGGTCTTTGAGAGGAAGATGAAACACCGGGGGCTGCAGGAATAAGCTAAAAGCAGGCAATTATTCTTCCGGGTTGCTCTGGGGACGGCGCCCCCCGCCCCAGACTGCCCCAACGCCCGGCCGCGGGCGCGAGGAGCCGGGAGCCGCGCTCCACGGCCCCCCCGGGGCGCAGGCGGCGAGCTTGGCCCTGCGCACTGCTGGGGCAGGGGACGTACGCGGCGGTGGTGGGAGTTCGAGAGCGAGCCGGGGCCCCCCGCAGCGGGGGACGCAGCCCACCCCGACCCGTCCGTACCAGTGGCATTATTGCGGTGTCCCTTGTATCTCTTGACGTACTCCGCTCCGTCGCTGTGAGAGGAGTTGAAGAGATAAATGTCTTCATCGTTGTAGCTGGCCAACAGCTCTGGCGTGGGGTGGAAGACACGGGCATTAGCAGGGCAGGGGGTCTCTCTGCCAGGGCCACGAGCCCCGCGGGCGCTCGGCCAGCCGGCAGCACCTCCAGCACCCTCCCACCCCAGGCCGGAACGGCTCCGTCCCGCGACGCCACAGCCCAGGCCACCCGCGCCTCGTCCGCCAGCCCCGCTGCGGGTCGCTCGCTCACCGGAGCCGTCGTGGCTGTACACCAGACAGGTGATGTTGGCTTTGGACTCGCTGTTCACCTACGGAAAGCACAGACAGCTCTGCGGCCGTCTCCCCCTGCAGCGTGCCAGCGCACCCACGCCGGCCGCGCAGAGCTCGGCGTGCGAGTGACCTCTCGGCAAGGGCTTTAAAGTCGGAGCATAAAATCACTGCCTCTTCCAGCACCAAGATGGGACTTTACAGGCAGTGGAAGATTTGGGTCAGAGGAAAAAAAAAAAACAAAACCCAAGGCCCAGGCAGCCTGTTCGGCCCCTCGAGCTGTTTTCCAGGCAGGAAGCCTGCAGGAGCCTTGGCCAGCGAGCGCTTTCGGCCGCTCCTACACGAGGCTCCCGAGGGAGCGCTCCGCAGATCCGGGTGACGAGGTCTGCCCAGGCCCTTGCTCTACGGCAAGCGCCGCCGGAACCAGCCCGGCGAAGGCTGGCCCTGCCGGCGAGGCTGGCACAGGCAGCCCCGGAACGCGGCTGCCTGTCACTCACCCTGCAGTGGATGCGGTTTCCCCCCCAGGTTTGCCCATGCCCTGCCAGGCTTGGCTTTGCGCGGCACTGGCACGCAGGGCACACGAGCCGCAGCGCTGCGGCAGGGCTGCCGCCCACCCACGCAGGCGGCCGAGAGCCGACGGCCACCGCGGGATGTCCTCCGCCGGTCCACCCGCCCGCGAGCTCTGCCACGCCGCGTCCCCGCAGGGGAGAGACCCTCGGTGCCACCCACTGTGCTGGTACACCGCGAAACCAAGCCGCTTACCAAGTGGTGAGGGCAGAACTTCTTTAGCACGCCGTTGTTTTCATTCTCGTCTATTTTCCGCTGGTCGTAAATCCTGGGGGAAGGACGGCAGGCATCCGGCACCCAGTCAAGACACAAGGGGTGCCGAGCCGATGGGCACGGAGGGCTGGCGCTGCCCGCCCCGGCGGGCCGGGGCGGCAGGAGAGCGGCAGAGCGGCAGCTCTCCCCAGCCACGCAGGCGCCACGTCCGAGCCAGCTCTGAAACCAGAACCTGCTCTGACGCTGGCCGGAGGCTCCGGCCCTCGCCAAGGGATCTGCGAGCAGCCCGGCCTGGCAGGATTCTTGGCCAAAGCAGCTTAATGTCAGCTCTTGTCACGTCGGAGGCTCTGCTCGGTGGTGCGTGACGACGTCAAAGGCTGTGTGCGCGCACGCCACAACTGGTGTTTGGGGCTGCCAGCCCGCAGCCCGCTCTGCAAGGCTGGTCCCCTGGCTGGCTTGGGCTCCTTGGGGTCCCCAACCTCCCCGACGCGTGAGCCCACCAGGGCCGGGGAAGCTGGGGCAGAGGAGGCACCTGGGTACGGGCAGAGGACAGGGACGGCAGCAGAGCGGGAAGGGGGTGGGCTGTGTTTTGATCCCGGCTCTACTGAACGCCACCGAGGCGCCGGCGCTGCTGTCTGAGCAGTCTGCGAGCCCATGTGTTAAGCGCTTTCGCGCCCGGCGCCCCAGGAGCTGCTGCCTGCACGCCAGACAACCGCGTGGCTGGCGCTCCGGGGAGCCGACGCCGCGCGAGCGATCCCAGCGGCGGGGCTGCGGCATCCCCCCGCTCCCCGAGGAGCGGACACCGCGGCTCTGCTCGCTCTCGGCGGGGAGGGGGGGGCTTGGTGCGTGCACGACTCGCCCTGCCTAAAACAGGCGCCACACGAGTTGTACCTTAAAATCTGCCGGCTGCAGGGGAGCGCTGCGCTGACGCAGGGAGCCGAGGGGCCGAGCGCGTGGAGACAGCTCGGTCCCAGGCAGGGGGCTGCCCCCAGTGTTTTGAAGGGCAGAGGGGCCGGCGTTCGGCACCGAAGGAGCTCGGTTCGGTGCAAGCGAGACGTTCCCCGAGCCTTAACCTCACCTCCGACGCCCACCGGACACCACCCGCAGCGGGGGACCCAAGGGAGGTTTCTCAGAGGCTCGTTAAGAGCGTTGCTCGTTCCTGAGGGAAGGATCTCCCGGCTTCAGGGCAGGCTGGACAGCAGATCCCAGGGCTAAACATCAGAGGATCCAAATCCTCCTCTATTAATCCCCCTCGTGTCCCTGCGGCTATGGGAGCACGCGCCGTGGAGGCATTAACGGCTGACGCCGCAAGCGTTTCTGGGGGGGTGGGGCGTCAGAGGTTTCCGGGCTCGGGGGTACCAAGGCCCCGTTCAGCACAGGCTCACCTGACAAACTGATCTCGGCCTCCCACAGCAAACTGGTAGGTGTTGGCTGGGTTCACGTAGATGGTGTACAGACCCACTTTCTTCTCCTTCTCCTTTGTCACAACCAGTTTCCTTTAAGAGACGACGAAAAATAGTAACAGAAAAAAAAAAAAAAATCCACCTTGAATTCAAAACAGCGTCCAGATGGGAAAAGCAGGAGCTCCGCGAGTCTCTTACTCACTCCCAGGAAAAAAACACGACACCAACAACAAAAAACCCAAACCCCAACCATTTCAGTCTCCCAGCTGAAGCGAGCACATGCTCTGTCTGCAACCCAAACGGCGCAGAGTGAAATCACTGCCTGGCGTTTTCCTCCGAAATGCCTGAAGGCTTCCAGGGCCCCAGCTCGAGCCCCACGGAGCCGGACAGGCAGCGGCGAGGGCAGAACCGGATGAAGTCCGGAGCAGAAACGCTCTGCCGTTATTTCTGNCTCGTTAAGAGCGTTGCTCGTTCCTGAGGGAAGGATCTCCCGGCTTCAGGGCAGGCTGGACAGCAGATCCCAGGGCTAAACATCAGAGGATCCAAATCCTCCTCTATTAATCCCCCTCGTGTCCCCGCGGCTATGGGAGCACGCGCCGTGGAGGCATTAACGGCTGACGCCGCGAGCGTTTCTGGGGGGGTGGGGCGTCAGAGGTTTCCGGGCTCGGGGGTACCAAGGCCCCGTTCAGCACAGGCTCACCTGACAAACTGATCTCGGCCTCCCACAGCAAACTGGTAGGTGTTGGCTGGGTTCACGTAGATGGTGTACAGACCCACTTTCTTCTCCTTCTCCTTTGTCACAACCAGTTTCCTTTAAGAGACGACGAAAAATAGTAACAGAAAAAAAAAAAAAAAATCCACCTTGAATTCAAAACAGCGTCCAGATGGGAAAAGCAGGAGCTCCGCGAGTCTCTTACTCACTCCCAGGAAAAAAACACGACACCAACAACAAAAAACCCAAACCCCAACCATTTCAGTCTCCCAGCTGAAGCGAGCACATGCTCTGTCTGCAACCCAAACGGCGCAGAGTGAAATCACTGCCTGGCGTTTTCCTCCGAAATGCCTGAAGGCTTCCAGGGCCCCAGCTCGAGCCCCACGGAGCCGGACAGGCAGCGGCGAGGGCAGAACCGGATGAAGTCCGGAGCAGAAACGCTCTGCCGTTATTTCTGCCCACCCGCCTCGCCATAATACGACCCAGACTTAACGAAATCCAACACACAGCACCCCACCTCCCCCGGGAGCTCAGCGTTTCAGCTTTGCAGACACAAATACAAACCCAGGCAGCATCCTCAAGAAGGAACAGCGAGCTCAAAGGCTTGGCTTTCTCCTAATTGCACCGTTCGGCTTAATGAAAGATGGGAGCTGCCTACAGCCTGCCTGCAAACCCTGCCTCCAGAGCGCTTCCGCACTCGGGGTGACAATCCCCTGCGAGCCCCGAACCCAGACAGCAGCGGGGATCCCCAGGACGAGAGGAGGGGCAGACCCACGCCAGCCTAGCGACCGACCGGCTCCTCTCCAAACGGACCCGGCACGCGGGGCCGGGGGGAGCGGGGATGAGGATTAAACGCGGCTTTTCCGATATGCCCCGGCAGGTTTTGTCCTGGTTATGAAACAGACGGGTTTAAGGCTTTGGACAAAAGCACTCNCTGCGAGGCCCGAACCCAGACAGCAGCGGGGATCCCCAGGACGAGAGGAGGGGCAGACCCACGCCAGCCTAGCGACCGACCGGCTCCTCTCCAAACGGACCCGGCACGCGGGGCCGGGGGGAGCGGGGATGAGGATTAAACGCGGCTTTTCCGAAATGCCCCGGCAGGTTTTGTCCTGGTTATGAAACAGACGGGTTTAAGGCTGTGGACAAAAGCACTCGCACGTACAAATAAAGCCAAAGCGCCGGGAGACGAGCGCCGAAGCCCTCGGTTTTAAGCAGGATCATCTTCAAAATAACACGCCGCCGTACTGGAAAAGTACCACGGTACCAAAACCGGGCATCTGTTTGAACGCCCGCCGCGCATTTGTTTTGGAAGCTTGTCAGAAACGACAGATCTCTCGTCGATACGGGTGAAGATCCAGCATGCACCACCCAGCTGCTTGCTAATTATTGTTTTGCAATTAACTGCAACAGCGCTCATGCGACGAGCGAGTCAGGCGAGCCACGAGCTCCGAGCTGCCGCCAGCGCGGAGACGTTTCAGTGCTGGGATTAATCAGCCACCTCACTGCGCGGAAAGAGCGCAGGACCCCGAGCGCTGCGCCCCCAGGACGGGTAAACGGCTGCCGGACGGGCACCGGCGTTATTTCTGCTCCCTACGTGAACGGGGCCCCCTCCTGCGAGGCTGAGGGCTCAAACGCGCTCATCCAACTAGCGAGGTTCACACCCGTACCCTCGCGCGAGACGGACCAGCCACCAAAAAGCTCCCTGCTCTGACCCTGCGCCTCAGGGAAGACAACGCTGCCCGAAAGCCGGAAAGCATCCGTTTTCCCACTTCGCGCCCATCGAACAGGCGTGCGCCGCCGTGAAAGCGCAGCGGCACAAGCGGGACCCTGAGCCCCACGCGGCCGCGCACACCCGCTCACAGGGGAGCCCCCCGGATCTCCCTCGGGAGCCTCCCCAGTCCCGGCAGCGGGTATAGAAATACTCACGAGGCAGGCCGGTCTTGTCTCAGATCAATGGTGAAGACTACAGCATCTTCACCTGCTGATAGGAAAGTGCATGGAGAATCCGGTTCTAGGGCCAGCTGGAAGATAAATACTTGGGCATTGGTTCCCTTTTTACCCAACAAAGTGGCAAGATCCCTTTTCTCCCAGTAAGCCGCCAGTTATTAACAGGCGCCGCGGCGCGCAGCACCAAGCCCTCTATACCCGCGGCCGAGCGCTCCCGTCACTGCTGCGCAGGGCACAGAGCCCCTCGGAGGCGACGGCGATTACGAAGAAGCATTTAAGAATCGTTCCCTCCACGGCAGCAGCGCTGCCTTCCCTGTTTCCAGCAGCCAGTGAGCCAGGATGGCCCCTGGGTGTTCTGGGGGACCCCGGCTGCCGCCCGCCCCCCTCCGCGGGCTGGTCTGGGCTCACCTTGTGCGAAGCTCCTTTGTGCTGTGCCACGCGCTTCGTGTTTTTGCAGCACTGGGTGGCGGAGAGCTCGGCCACCCGGACCTGGCCGTCCCGGGCACACATAGCCAGAGTGGAGTCGCCACTGTTGGGGAGGAACTTGGCCTGGAAGAGAGCGAGCAAGGGGTGGCTTTCAACGCCGGGGCAGCAGCTTGCATATGCGTGGAAGGAAGCGGGGTGAAATGGGAGGGAAACCGAGGGCAGCATCGCCGCCAGACCCCGGCAAGCCCCTCAGATCTGCAGGCCGTGGCTGCAGAGCGCCAGCTCGACGGGCCGAGCTCTCCGAGAAATCGTCCCGGCTCTTTCTGGCAAGGACGGAGAGCCGGGAGCCTCGCAGAGACTCTGGCTGCGGCAGAGCCCGGCCCCGCAGGCCGCTCTGGCGGGGGCAGAGACACTGCACGGCCCATGCACCAGGCGGCACAGCACAGCACAGCATGGCCTCCTCCGAGTGCGGCTCCTGCCCACGGCTGCTGCCAAACCTGCTGCTCCCTGGGGCTGGAGGAGCGGCAGCGGGCAGAGCTCGGCACCGGGAAGCTCTGCCGGGCACAGGGGCACCTCACCCCGCCGGCCTCAGCCAGGGCTCCGCAAGACGGTGGATTTTAGGGCACAGCAGCGGGGTTTCACGGTTAGTTCCCACCGCACGGCGGCTGGACTCCTCCCGCAGCCCATAGCTTTAGCACCGCGTTTCTCCTTCCTGCCCCACACAGCACAGTCCAGGTGGCATGAGGTGCTTCTAGAGCAGGCACCCACCGTGGGGGATCTTCCATGCCCGGCAGCGCCCCGAGGACCCTCCGCGCGCCCTCCTCACCTGGAAGATGTTGCTCTTGTGGCCGCTCTCGAACTCCAGCACCGGCTGCCTCCTGACCCAGTCCCACACCACCACTTTGAGGTCGTCGCTGCCGCTGGCCAGCCACGTGCCGCGCTGGTTAAAGTGCAGGGTGTTGACGCAGCCCGTGTGGCCCTCCAGGCCGTGCTGGAGGCGGAAGCGTTGCACGAAGACCCTGGCCCCGCAGGCCTCGTAGACGAAGCGGGCGCTGGAGCCCAGCTCCCGTTCCCGGAGGGCATGGACCGCCTGCCAGCGGGGCTGGGGCAGCGCCGTGGTCTCCGAGGACACCCAGTCCTCCAGGGCCTGCTCATCGTCGGAGGAGTCTTGGTCGTGGTTGGCACGCTTGCGCTGGGCGCGGCGGTGGGACCGCTGCTCCTCCTCTTCATCCTCCTCCTCTTCTTCCTCCGAGTGCGACCGGTCGGGGGCCCGGTTCTCCTCGTTTATGGAGTAGTGGCCCGTGTCGTCCATGCTGTCAGAGTCCTTCTCTTCCCCCGAGCTCTCCGTGTCCGTGTCCCGGCTCTCCGTGCTGGTGCGGTTGGGCCCCACGTCGTCTCCCGTGAGGCTCAGGCTGAGGTCGGAGGCCTCCACCTCGATGCCGGAGGAGGTTTCTCGGCCCTCCTCAGCTGACATCTCCTCCGGGCTGCTGGACAAGCTGCCTGCGTGGTGCAGACGATGCCGTGAGCCTCCCCAGCAGGAGACCCCAGGCACCGGGAGACCGGTCCCCTGCCGGCAGCCTTACCGTTCACTATGTCCGTCTTCCCGTCCATGCTGCTTCCTTTATCCGACATCACGTTTTCCAGAGTGCTCACCCTGCGTGAGGCAGAGAGCAGAGGCTGGAGCACCCGTGCCATGGCCAAGCTGCCGAAGACAGGGACGTGCTGGCCTGCCCCAGCATCGGCAGAGCCGCACGCGCAGCAACAGCATTGTGGGCTGGTCTGGAACGCGACGCTTTCCAAGGGAAAACGCAATCGGTGGAGGAAGCGGCGCACACGTGGGCAGGGGCTCAGTGACCGCACGCGACGCGCACACGGCAACAAAAGCTCACCAGCTACCGCTGAGGGCAGAGCGACCGGCAACGCCCCTCGGGTTCCACCAAAGCACCCGGGGCCGCTCCTCTCCCGTTGCGAATTTGCTCAGGCGCAGCAGTCGGCTTACGGGGAAGCAGACCTGCGACCTGTCGTNGACCACACGCGACGCGCACACGGCAACAAAAGCTCACCAGCTACCGCTGAGGGCAGAGCGACCGGCAACGCCCCTCGGGTTCCACCAAAGCACCCGGGGCCGCTCCTCTCCCGTTGCGAATTTGCTCAGGCGCAGCAGTCGGCTTACGGGGAAGCAGACCTGCGACCTGTCGTGCTGCCGGTCCTCCCGCCTGCGGGACGGTCCCATCTCCCGCTGCCTGCGGCCGGTCCCCACTCCGCCTCTCGCAACGAGACAGGCACCTCCTGATCCGTGGTGCCCAGCCAGGACCAGGGGAAGGAGCAGGTGTCGAGTCCAGCCGGGCAGCAATTGCCACAGCCAAGCAGCTGCACGACACACGGCCCTGGCTCGGGGCGGGCAGAGGCAGGAGCAGGGCTCAGGTTCGCAGGCAGGCGAGGCACGGTGGCCCTTGACAGCAAGCCGCAGTATTGAGAAACTCCTTGGCACCTGCAGACTGCAGGCAGCCAGTTAAAAGCTGCTCAAGAAGCTTTTTGAACTCCAGTGACAGACTCTTAAAACACCTTCCCACACAGAAAATCCTCCCAGCCTCCCGGCATCGCCGTTTTCCTCCACGCCACGGACAGGACAGCGGCCCCGGATGCCTGGCCGGCCCACCCAGCCTCCCCCCGGAGCAAGCCTTGGCCTTTGGCACTGCCAACCCCCCTGCTCCTCCTGGGGTGCCAGCTGGCGAGGCCAGGAGCTCCCCAGCATTTCCAGTTGCTCCAGGAGAGGTTCACCAACTCCTCGCAAGCGCATGGAAAACCAAAGGCGAGCGCGTTTTTGGCTGCCGGGTGTTTCCCAGCCCTTGCACTGGAGAGCCGGCACAGGCTGCGGGGGCAGCGATGGGGTGTCCAACGCAGCCGCGGCTGCTCCCCGCTGCAGGGGCAGCGCCCACGGGGCCACGGCACAGAGCTGCCCCCACACCCAGCGGTGCGGACACCCCCAGGACCAGGGTTCCCATCGCTTGCTGGTGGCCGCAGGCGGCTTTCGGCAGGAGCACCTGCCGGCAGAGCCGCCTCGCTGCCTTACGCAGAGACACAGGAGGGAAACACCCCGGAGGCAGGAGCTGCAGAGGTTTTGGCAAGGTGGAGGGGGGGGGAAAAACAAAAAAAAACAAACCCAAACCATTTTATTTATGCTTTGCTGGTTCTTTACTTTCCTTCTATTTTTAGTCAGACTTCTTCATACTTGGTTTAGCTGCTCGCCCTTAACCGGCGTCAGGGATTCTGCTAAAACTTCCCCATTTACACACAGAGAAAAGCCGAAGCCAGACCATAATTAACTCCAATTACAGCAAACGCTCCGGAGACTAATCCTCATCAGGTCGGGAATTAATCGCAACAGAGGCCCGAAGAGCCAAAGGTGGTGAAAGGCTCTGCCCGGGCTAGGTCTGGCACTGCCGGTCCGAGCCCGGGCACAGCTGCCCCCCAGGAAGCGGGGGGCGCAGGAGGCAAGCAGGGCTCGCCGAAGCTGCCGACCCACAGGCAGGACCCACCCCCACCGTCACCAACCGGGGAAGGCCGGGCTGGCTCCGGCTGAAGCGCAATGAAAGCTCTTAGAGCGTAGGAGCGTTCATAAGGAAACCGAGTTTACGCAACTGAAAACACCAGCGAGCTTCAGCCGCTCGCTCCGGAGCGAGGGCAGAAGTGCAGGGAGAGAAAGGCGCTTTCTGCAGCTCCAGCTTTAACGGCTGCCCAGCCGGCGCTGCCAGCCCGCGTAAAATCACCGTAAAACCAACGGTACTGCGCAGCGGTGGGGGGAAACGGCTGAAAAGCAAAGCCGGGCACGAGGGCTGCCCCAGAGCCTCTGCCCAACCGCGCCGCGCCAGCGGTGCTGAGCCCGTGCCCGCAGCACTGCCACCGGCTCTCGGCACGCAAAGGCTTCACGCCGGCTTTGCGGGTGTTCACCTCCCGCAAAGCGCCGCGGCTCAGCCCTACCAGGAAACCACTCAGCGCTGCGGCGAGGGCCGCTAGGGTTGGCTGTTGAGTCTGCGGCGCCGCAGACGGTGCCCCGTGCCTGGCTGGGTCTGTGCCCGGGGGCTGCAGGCACGACCGCGCAGGAGCCGGGGCAGGACTGGGTTTAATTCACTGCTCTAAGGAGCGAGGCCACTCCGTCCCTCGCACGGCGCCCGTCACGCCGGATGGCTACGGAACAGGCTCAGAACACCGCAGCGCTCAGCCGCGGCTTAATCCCCGCCGCTGGGGTCGTTAGACCGGGCAGTGCATCAACAGGGCGACCGTCACTCCGCCGGTTATTTCCCCTTCAGCAGCGCTATTAATCCATGGGGAGCCTTTGCGCGTACAAAAGGAATCGGGTTTGGACTTTGCTCCTCGGTAGTTATTTCCCTCTGCCGAATCACCTACTCGGATCTGTCATTAACACCCTTTCACACAGGTGAGGAACACGAGAGGCGCTTTCAGCGGCACGGAATCCATTACCAAATGATTAGCCCGACTTCGCGTCTCATCCACCCGCACCGGAGGACCGCAGCCTCGCACGGAAATTAAGAGAACTGAGGAAAAAAAGCCCCCAGCCGCCCCGGCAGAGCAGAAAGCAGGGACAGACACGGCCTCTGCCAGCACCAGGGACCCTGGGCTCCCTAGCCATCTTCCCCGTCCGGGAGCACGACGCCAGCCTGTGCCGGCTGCCCGGTACCGACGGATAGCCGGGCTGGGCGCTCGGCTCCGGCAGCTCTGCGTCAGCCTCCCCAGCCACCCACCAGCGCTGAAGCCGTTCACGTGGCAGGGACACTAAAGCGCGCATCGAGCGGCAGCCCCGCAGCACAGCATGGCACACCGTCGGCACGCGAAGGCTCAGGCAGGGACAAACCGGCAGCGGGCAGACACAGGGAACCCTGCACTCGAGTTCCCAGCGTCTGGAAACGCAGACGGCGCCGTAGGTATCGCTTCCTTCCAAAGCGGGGCGCGCAGGTCGAGGGAAGTAACGCGACTCGGCCCGGCGCGGAGCAGACGGAGCTGGGACACGGTCAGCCCGGCAGGGAGCCCCGAGCCCTCACCGAGCCGCCAGCGCCAGGCCGGGTCTCCCTGCCGAGGCGGCAATGCCTCGGGGTGCCCAGCCAGAGCCAGNCTCGGCACGCAAAGGCTTCACGCCGGCTTTGCGGGTGTTCACCTCCCGCAAAGCGCCACGGCTCAGCCCTACCAGGAAACCACTCAGCGCTGTGGCGAGGGCCGCTAGGGTTGGCTGTTGAGTCTGCGGCGCCGCAGACGGTGCCCCGTGCCTGGCTGGGTCTGTGCCCGGGGGCTGCAGGCACGACCGCGCAGGAGCCGGGGCAGGACTGGGTTTAATTCACTGCTCTAAGGAGCGAGGCCACTCCGTCCCTCGCACGGCGCCTGTCACGCCAGATGGCTATGGAACAGGCTCAGAACACCGCAGTGCTCAGCCGCAGCTTAATCCCCACCGCTGGGGTCGTTAGACCGGGCAGTGCATCAACAGGGCGACCGTCACTCCGCCGGTTATTTCCCCTTCAGCAGCGCTATTAATCCATGGGGAGCCTTTGCGCGTACAAAAGGAATCGGGTTTGGACTTTGCTCCTCGGTAGTTATTTCCCTCTGCCGAATCACCTACTCGGATCTGTCATTAACACCCTTTCACACAGGTGAGGAACACGAGAGGCGCTTTCAGCGGCACGGAATCCATTACCAAATGATTAGCCCGACTTCGCGTCTCATCCACCCGCACCGGAGGACCGCAGCCTCGCACGGAAATTAAGAGAACTGAGGAAAAAAAGCCCCCAGCCGCCCCGGCAGAGCAGAAAGCAGGGACAGACACGGCCTCTGCCAGCACCAGGGACCCTGGGCTCCCTAGCCATCTTCCCCGTCCGGGAGCACGACGCCAGCCTGTGCCGGCTGCCCGGTACCGACGGATAGCCGGGCTGGGCGCTCGGCTCCGGCAGCTCTGCGTCAGCCTCCCCAGCCACCCACCAGCGCTGAAGCCGTTCACGTGGCAGGGACACTAAAGCGCGCATCGAGCGGCAGCCCCGCAGCACAGCATGGCACACCGTCGGCACGCGAAGGCTCAGGCAGGGACAAACCGGCAGCGGGCAGACACAGGGAACCCTGCACTCGAGTTCCCAGCGTCTGGAAACGCAGACGGCGCCGTAGGTATCGCTTCCTTCCAAAGCGGGGCGCGCAGGTCGAGGGAAGTAACGCGACTCGGCCCGGCGCGGAGCAGACGGAGCTGGGACACGGTCAGCCCGGCAGGGAGCCCCGAGCCCTCACCGAGCCGCCAGCGCCAGGCCGGGTCTCCCTGCCGAGGCGGCAATGCCTCGGGGTGCCCAGCCAGAGCCAGTGCCCGGCCTGGTTCCAGGGCACCGTGCAGAGCGACCTCGGGAGCCAACGCGTGGGTTTTGCAGTTCCCTGGAGTCAACATCTGGACAGGATCAGCGCTCCCGGCTTCCCATGCTCGAAGCCCGACTCTCCGGCACCCTTGCGAGAGCCCTAAAAATATCCCTCCGCATGCCACAGCCTCCTGCTGCCTCCGCGGCCACCAGGACCGACCTGCGAGCAACGCCACAGCGCCGCCGCCTCCTGCCCTTGCGGGAGGGCCAGCCCGACCCACTGAGTGAGCGCCTGGGGCTCAGCATCCCGCTGGCACAGTGTGCCGGGGCTCGCACCACCACGCTGGGGTCCAAGCCCCCAAATCGGCACAACGCCGGTCAGCAGCTCCAGCGGTCGTGCCCAGGTGACGATCCTTTCCGTCATCCGTGACGATCCTACCCCAACCTGTAACGCCAAGACCCGGTGGGCCGTGGGACACGGGCCCAGCTCCGCGCAGCAGCCAGCTCCGGCTCCGGCCCCTCGCTGCCGCCCGAGATCGGCCATCCATCCGTGCCGGCACTCGGTGCCCCTCCACAGCACCCGCAGGACTTGGCCATGCGTCGCCAGCCCAGCCGCTTTACGGCTGGAAACCCAGCGCTCGCAGCCGCCCCGTCCCTGAACGATCTGTCATTAAAATATTTACATAGCTACATAAACACCCGAACAGCCAGGCTCCGCGGGCGCTCGGCACCCGGGCCGCGTTCTGGCTACGGACAGTAGAGGAGCAACGGGGCCAGAAGCGAACGCGGGGCGCTACCAACCCACCGAGAGCCCCTCACCTCGGTTTCCAACGCCCCGGCACGCCGAGACACCCGCAGGACACCGCGGCACGGCCTCGTGCCTGCGTTTACACCGAGTCCCTGCCGCGCACGTGTCGCGCTGGGCTCGGCTGAGCCTCTTCTATTTAAGGAAAGTTTTCTCATCAGACCTGGACAGAGGCAGCCTCGTCTGTTCGCGGCAGAGGAGACTTCCTTCCCCCCGAGATGGTGTCGGCGGGTTTGAAACCCCGATTAAACCTCCCGTGACGAGCAGGCCTGCACCCCGGCTGCCCCTCGCGGGGGAGAGGCTGGGCGGGCACCTCCGGTTTGCCAAGAGGTGGGCAGAATCCCGCCAGTGGGCCGCGTTCGGGAGAGCCCGGGTTAATTACAAACCAACCTGGCAGGTCCTAGCGATGACGTTAATTAAGCACCTTCCCGCTTGCAATTATAGGGAGGTCTGGAACCCCCATCTCAGAGCATCCTGGGCCTGGCAGCGTCTCTCTGGAGGACGCGGCACCCACCGCCCCACTGCTTTTTGCAGCAGTCCCGCGGCACAGCCCGGGCTCCCCCAGTGCCTCGCGGGACGGCGCGAACCCACTCCCAGCGCAGGCAGGGCCTAATTAACTGTGGCTAACGAGCACAGGCTGCCTCCGCACACAGCACCGCCCCTTCCCCTTCCAGCACCCAGGAGCATGGAGGCTCCCAGCTTCCCAGCGGACCGCGGGGGTCCCGAGGCTGAGGAAAGCCCAGCCGGAAGGAGAAATCCCGCAGGAGCAGAGCGGGGAGCAGCCCAAGACCACGTCACCGACGCGAACAATCAGCACCACGAAGCAGACCGTGGCAGACGCGGCCCTCGCCTCCACCTCACGCAGGACGGACGCGCGGACACGAGGCGAGCACTGCCGGACCCGGGGCGTCCCACTCACCTGTGCGGCGGCGGCGGTGCCACAGGCAGCGAGCACTGGGGCCGGGCTGGAGGTTTGCTGGCAGCTGACAGAGACGACGGGTTAAAGCCCGGCAGCGCAGCGCCTGGCCGCACCCGCCCTGGGGTCCCCTGCCCCCTAGGGAAACCCCCCAGGGACAACAGGTCTGTCCTGGAAGGGAGGGGGTGAGGAAGGCCCCAGGAGAACGAGGTTTGGAGCTGGGGGGCAGCAGGAACCCACAGCCAAGCTCCCCGCCATGACCAAGGCGGCAGGACCAGCTCTAGGGCTGGAAAGGGCCCCCAGTGCCCCCGCAAGGCACTGTGACACCACAGGAGGAGCCCTGGGGGTGGGCGGGGACCCTTGGCACCCCTCCCCAAGGCAGGGAAACACCCTGGGCACGGCAGGGGTCCCCTCCATGTCCCCCCTAAAGAGACAATGGCATCGCAGAGGCAACAGGGACCGGCCCTGGGGGCAGGAGGGACCCCCCCTGCACCCCTGGAAGGGCTGGTGACACCCCGGGAACAACAGCGACCAGCGCTGGGGGCAAGAGAAAGCACCCTGACACCCTCCCCACAGCACAGCATCCCCGCAGGGACCCCCCCCCAAAGGCACGGGGACCCCCTAGGTACAGCNTGCACCCCTGGAAGGGCTGGTGACACCCCGGGAACAACAGCGACCAGCGCTGGGGGCAAGAGAAAGCACCCTGACACCCTCCCC
>VZSC01005714.1:13509-39277 GCA_013398225.1 Steatornis caripensis
GGGGGGCTGGGGGAGCTCCAGAGGGCCCTGCCAGCCCCTGCCTTGCTGGGGTTCTGGGGTTCTGTGAGTGACGAGCCCTGTTCAGGGAGAGTTTTCAGTGGTTTCCCTGCGAAGGGGAAGGATAGAAGCACAGGAAGTTTTCAAGAGCAGGTTAAAGAAATGGGTCGGAAATGATGTAACTGGGCTTTCCAGTTACAGGAGGATATTTCTTTCTCATGTCTATTGATGCAGGCTTCTGTAGATATTTTGGACAAGAACGTGATTTTAATTGCCGTGAAACTAAAATATTACCTTTTTTTTCCTTTGCAAGCAGGAAGCTGAAATACACCTTGAAAGAAGAAGCTGTCAGCAGCTTTAACTAAGCATAACAAAAATACAGCGCAAAGTGGCTGAAGATCCTTTAAAAAGTGTTAATCGATGGAGAGCTAGCTCAAACCGAGCCTGGTTGCCTGCTCTCCCATGCAGGGATGGAACCTGGATGTTTCTGCGAACAGATCTCCACTGTATTGCCTGTTCCTGAGAACTCCCCATTTCCTCAAGTGCTCTTGGGGCTTTGCTCTCTGAAATGTCAGTACTCCCTTGCCGAGAAGGATTTTACCCTTGGGCAAAGCCACGAACAAGAGATGACGTGCTTTCATCTCCCGTGAGCAAAACCGGGTTTGACGACCCGCTGAATCTCTCGGCCTTGAAGGCCGAAGCTTGTTTTCTTGGGCTTTAACTTGGAGCCAGTTCAGCAAAGTCTTTGTGTCCTGTTCACTAAACGCACAAAAAAGAAGGGGGAGCATACAGGTGTACAGTGCCTTCTAGAAGAAGAAAACCAACCCTATCGCTCCCTAATTCTGACTCTCCCTCCATCAGCTTTGGGGAAACAAAGTGACAGAGGTGAAATGGTTTTATATAAACTCTAATTTCCACGCAGCGAGACCACAGCTCCCTGCTCACTCTATCGAGTGGAGCTGAAGGCTGAAAGCTCTGCTTCATCCGCTTGTCCCCATCCAGGACTCGCCTGAGCCCGCAGCTGCCGCTGGTGCACGGCAAAGACGCGGTGCTGTGTACCCCTGCCGGTACCGCCCCGCCGGCCGTTTTAGCGGCTTCCAACGTAAGTTGGATTGGATGGGGAGAAGAAACGTGCGGTACTCGCGTTGTTCGTGGCGTCTTTGCAGCCCGCATTTGGGGACGCGACTCGGTACGACGGCGGCGAACGCTGGCTTTGTATCTGCTGTCTGCTGCTCAGCCAAAGTCCTCTCCAGGGTCACGCGGCACCCGGGTGGCCCACGAAGACTTTCTCTTCTTGTGGGTTTTTGGGTTTTTTTTTTCCCCTTTTTCAGTCGAAAGTACCTGGGGCACTGAGAAGGCCGCTGGAGCCTTCCCGAGTGGTTTGTTTCCAGCACAGCACCAGGAGCACACTGCGCCCTGGGGCGTGCCGTTCGGTGATGAGAAGGCGCGTGAGAATATAAAGCCCCCCCTTCTCGACAGCATCGAGCTCTTAAACCTGCCTGGGCTTTTTAGTGGCTTAACTCAGTCCTTGTGACCGTATGTTGTTTAACGGGATTTGATCTGATCTTCCATTTTCGAGACGTTGCTCCCCCTGTTAAGTATTTATCGAGTCCTGCACCCCCGTCCCCATAAAGCGCCGAAGCCCTGAAATCTCTTGCCCCAAAGGCTTTAAACAAGTCCCGTGGTGCTCGGCTGGTCCCAGAGACGCCTTTGGCCCCGCGATCGCCGACTGCGTGAAACGAGCACCCCCGGTTATTTTCCCAGACGGCGTTCCCGAGAAGCGGTCTCGCAGCGTCTCAAGCCCCTCGCGCCTGAAACGCGGCGGCGTGTGCAGGCCGTGTGTTCATCCGGAGCTGGAGCCCATCAGCCAAGCAGAATTTCCTTTGAGCTGCCGATAAGCAGATTCTGGTGATAGAGAGGCCCTGCTCCAACAGGCGCTGGGCTTCCAGCTCTGCAGAGCAGCCTCCAGGGCCAAAGGGGAAGGAAGCATTTAATATTGTGAACGTAGGACGTATAGAGAAAAACAACGCTTCACGATGCATCACCCTAAAACGTGCGCCCCGAGCTCGTTAACCCGCTGCTGCCGAGGGTGAGCGCGCGCACGGCGGCCTCGGAGCTCGGGATCCGTGCAGCGAGGCTGAAGGTTTTCGAAGCCTGTGCGGTGTTTGGTAAGAATTCCTCAGGAATCGGCGGCCAAGGGTCGGCTCCTTGCGCAGAAAACCTCGATGAGCTGTGGAGGAAGCTGCTCACGGACTTGCTGTTCAAAAATCAAGTCGTCTTTGTGAACAACCTGAAGGCTCAGATTACAGAAAGTAAATCCCTGCAAAAAAACACCAGACCCATTCCAGCCTCTTCACTGAGCGCTGCGGAGCCCAGCTCGCTTGGTGCTGAGATGTGAAACGTGTCAGGGCGCGCAGAAGATCGCTTCTTAGGAATTGCAGCCCTTTTCGCCTCGGCAGAACGCACAAAATCGAACAGTCCCCGCTTCCTGAGAGCAAAGAGACGCAGCACCCGGCGCTGTCCGTGCGCTACCGAAAAGGTAGAGCGCGGTAACGAAGCGGTGGTCGAAACCGGCAGAAGATTTAGGCAGACTGGTTTTTGAAATAAAACCTTAGAAAAATTGAGGACAGGTCAAGCACGGTAATAGCAAACCAAGTATCTCTGGAAAAGCGGCGGCAAGAAACACTGGCGAAATGTTACCCTGTGGTTACGGTTACCAGACGACGTAAACGCACGGATTGGAGTCAGCAGAGGGGAAAACTATGGTTCGGGGGTCTCCCTCCTGGTTCCTAGGGACGCGGGAGAGCCCAGCGGTGAAACAAACCTCCCCTCGGGGCCGCCTGCCAGGTTATCTGATGGCCCGGCGGAGCATCCGGTAACGGAGACTTTGGCCACGGGGTACCCGGCTGAGGAAAGGCAGACTAGGATAACGACCTGCTGTTCAAAGACCTGGAATCGCGAGGGCACGCCATATCCCGGTGGTTCTTGGTGGGCTGGGAGCTCTTCCAGCGTGGCTGGTTGCGGCTGCAGCGCGGAGGCTGCGCGCCTGCTGCCCCGCGACGCGCGCGTGTCACCCCGCAGCGCTCCCACGGGGACACCCACAGCTTCATCGTCCCCCCGCCCGCTGAAAGGTGCTGCCGAGCGATGGTTTGCCCACGGCTTCCAGAATCTGCCTCAAGATGGTGCTCCAGCCAATTTTCTGCGTTTTGGAAAGAATTTGCATGCCTTACCGATGGCTTTTCGGCACGGGACTTTGCTTAACAGTAACAAAACGAGGATGGAGCGGGCTCAGCGTTGCAGGGAGCCTTCAGCTGCCTCTGCCAAGCGATTCCTGCCTTCGAAAGGCTCAGCGCTTCCAGCTCGTGGCCTGGAAGCCCCCGAGCGGCTGCCGGGAATGAGTCACAACCAGGGTCCCCATAGGAAAGGAGAACCGGGGGATTCATAACCTTGACCCTTCCGGGTCGGAGAAGTTTATCTGTCCAGCTTGCTTTATAAATAACCTGGAAAGCAGCAGCTTCGTCTTCGCGATCTCCTACTGAATGCGCAGAGGAACCCCAGCGGTGCCCGTCTGAACGCGGGCAGCCACGGCCAGGGAGAGCGGTCGCCGGGCAGGCATTTTATTTAATGGCTCACGGCGGTGTCCCCCAAAATACCCCAACACGATAACACCAAGGAGCAGGATCTGTGAGTGTGTGGCACGGGAGCGCTGTGCGCATGGCGCTGAGGACCTTCCTGCTCCCTCTGGCCCCTGGGCCTTCCCGAGAGACAGCCTCCATCCATACTGTGTTTTGCAGCAGTGTGGAGAGAACCGTCAGCAGCCTCCCTGCGCTGCGCGTGGACGTCGCTGTGAGGCATCGTGAGTGAGACGAAGGGTTAAAAAGGAACTGGAGCAATTTTGCGGAGAAGGGAAAGAGTTGAGGTCAGAGCGCAAAATGTTAATGGGGGGATTCCTTGGGGAGACCTGTGGAGCCACCACANGCGTGGGCGTCGCTGTGAGGCATCGTGAGTGAGACGAAGGGTTAAAAAGGAACTGGAGCAATTTTGCGGAGAAGGGAAAGAGTTGAGGTCAGAGCGCAAAATGTTAATGGGGGGATTCCTTGGGGAGACCTGTGGAGCCACCACACAGGTGACTCCAAGGAGGAATTGAAACTCTGAGAGGAAAATTAACCCTGTGTGGGCAAGCTTAACCCTTGCGTTTTAAGTCTGTCGGCAGGGACAGTCTTCTGGCCATCGTTTGCCACAGGGATGAGGAATCGGTGACGGTCAGTTGGGAAATGCTTTGCTTCTAGGCTGCAGGGATGCCTGGCTTCCCACGGCAGCCGACGGTGCAGGAGGCCCTCGTGGAGTCCGGCAGAGATGCCATGGCTGAGGAGGAGCCGGGCCTCATCCTGACTGTTGTTCCACAGAATAGTCCTTGCTGGTCCCATTCCCAGCACTGTGAAACACGAGGATCCGCTGCGTTCCCCCTACAAGTGATATGGGGACAGAGAACAACATTAATGAAGCGCTGATCCTTCCGTTAATCGTGGGTTGGTTTTTTTTTTTCCCCAATCCCTCTATCATGTAGTGCTTTTCTCCCTTTTGCAGGGCAGGAACAGCTCCAGCTCTTCTTTTTCTTAGCGGATCCGAACTGGAAAGGGGCAAATACTTTTTTTACACCAAGCAATAAGGCTGAGAAATCATAGGATCCTGCAGCAGAGATACAGGCACACATCACCCGGGCACCTGAGCCTGGCATCGTTTGACAGGAGACGTTACAGAGCCCGACGGTGGTCAGCTAACGAGCGTCGAGACCCCGCCAGCCTTAGTCGTGGGCTAAGCATTGGGCACGGGGGACTTTGCAAAGCGTGTGGAAGAAGTGGAGGGCAGATAGAAACCTTGGGCTCAGCACTTCAGGGGCGTTTAGCCCGCTTCTCCCGTTGCAAGCAGCTCTTTCGCGGGCGGCTTCGCCTCGCCGAAGTCTGATTTGCAGAATCTTAAGGACTCAAACAAACCTTTAAAACTAGACGCTTCCCTTACCCAGCCCACTCTTCCTTCAGCCCTTATCTGCCCTTACCTGTCTCCACTAGGTCGCTTTAAAAGTCCCAGACGCTTCCTTCCTTTGTTTGTCTTGGCCAGAAAGGGAAATGTCTTGTGTGTCAAAGGTTTAGTGCAAATTCCTGCCCAAGCTCTTTAGTCCCTCTGGCCTCGGTAAATCAAACTTCTCCTGACTGGGGAGTTGCACGATCAATCAGATGCTCCCTTCCCACTCTCCCTCTCCTGCCTGCACGCAGGATTAAGACGGAAACAAGGAAACCACAAGGGGTTAAATCCCTACTGGCGGGTGCAAACTGGGGACCTGGAGAGAAGTTCTGGGTTTCAAACGCGTTCGCACAGAGCCGGAGTTTCTCTGTGCCGCTGTCCCGGCTCTCCAAGGGCCTGCCCGAGATGGATGCAGAGCAGCGGGCAGAAAACGAGCCCCGAACAAGCGGTGGTTGCTGGGGAAGAGGTGAGATTTTGACGGTCAGATTTCCATCGGAATGACCAGCATGGGTGCTTCTCAGGGAGCATCGGGCCCACAAGGACCTCACGGAGACCTCTCCCGAGAGCCTTGCCTTCCCCTGCCCTCTCACTCCTCCTCTTGTGTCCACGTTCCTGTTACCACCCAGCTATCGTCCGATATTTTCTGCATCCCACGAGATGCCTGTGCCCACGTGGCAGCTCTCGGGATGCAGAGGAAGCTGGAAAAACATCCGTTACCGAAGCAGGCAGACCAGAGAGAGGCGTTTCACTGCCCGCTGTGCCGTGAGGACGTGGCACAGGACTTGGGGTTTCAAAAGAGAAATGTCCCGTCACCAAGCCATCCAGCGGCCCTGCAGGCACCACGCTTCCGCTGCGGGTGCTGAAGATGCTCAGAAGGGTCCCCGTTCTCCTGGTTTCACCAGAGGAATTAGTCGGTTTTGGAGCAGGAAGTTACGGTGGGATTGGCACAAAGGTTTGGTGAGAGCGGAGGTTACTGGCGGGGTAAACCTCGAGAAGCATCGTTCTCTCGCGTGTGGGGCCGAGCGGCTCTGACGGGACACAGCCCCTGCCTTACAACGGGCACAATAAAGCTGGGGGCAAAGCGGAGCGTGCAGGGGGTAAGTTCCAGGCATTCCTGGCAGCTCCCGTGCCTGAATTAGCGTCTCGGCGTTGTTTTCCAGTGAACTGCCCTGTGCTGTGTGCGAGCAGCGCGCTGAGAGGGGCGCAGCGAGATCAGAGAGCGTGAAACATCCTTGCCCGGGGTGGGTGACTCTTTGGAGTGTTCTGCCCATTCCTTCGAAAGTCATCTGGACTTGGAGACTCCCGAAGCAGGACACCGGGGTCCTGGCGAGAGGCGTGGGCAGGAGGCACAGCCTTTACGAGCCCTGCGTGGACGGCAGCACCCTCTCCCTAGCGAGGGAGACTGGCAGTTCCTATCACCCTGGAAGAGCAAAAAATTCTGAGACATGAGACGCGTCTAAGCCTGAGACGGGTTCTAATGAGAGACCCCCGTCTCCCGTTTTCATCCCAGACCTTTGCCTGGGTTTCGCTGAAAAGAAGAAAAAGAGACCTCTGCATCGGGCGAGCAGCTCGGCGGCGGCAGGTGCAGAACCAGAGCGGCGGGTCGGGTTCGAAGCGACCCGAGCCTCGGCAGGGAGGGGTGAGCTCGCTAGCCGCAAGCCTACCACGCAGGCAGCACTTCGGTTGGAAGCGCCTTCCTTTGCAGATGAACACCTTGATCTCGGCTCCCCCCCCTTCTCCTTCTCGCCAAATCAGCTCTGTGCGGTCGCTCGAGAGCAGCGCACCTGACTGCGGGGAGCCCGGTGCCAGCAGCTGCCGAAACCGCAGCTCGAATGAAGCCGGCCTTCCTCTCCCTTGCCCAAGACAAGGCCGCGCTGCATGAAAACAAAACGGAATCGGGCTCTTCTCACCCTGAGCTCGCCTGGCGAACAGGAAGCTACGAGCAGGGGTGGAAGAGCAAGTTTACGGGCTCTTGGGCAACGCCAGCAACGCGCCCCAGGCGCCACCTGCACGAAGTGAAAGAGATGCTTTGCAGGTAAACACGTGCATCTGGGTTTACCTGGCCGGCGGATGCACTGACACCTGTATCCGAAACAGGGGACGAGCTGAGCGCTCGCATTCCCCTCCCTGAGCTTTGTGTGCAGCCGAAACGTTAAACTGATGCACCACCTGCCAGAGAAGCAGTTCAGGTGCAAGCGGCTGTTGCCAGAGCTGCCGTTGCAGCCACGGCGTAAAACTGGTGAAGAGCCAAGAGGTCAGTGGCCAGCACTGAGCCTCCTCCACGCCAGGACCACGCTAGCTGGTACCAGGTCTTCAGAGCAAGTCATCCTCCCTTGGAGGCGGAAGGCCCTTCCTGCGCTGCGATGCTCTTTCCGCCTCCGAACTCCTCCAGGAACGTGGAATCAGTCCCATCGCAGGGACGGCCACCTCGTCACGCCCCTGGCGCGAGTCCGCGAGGCTCCCTTATCGCGGTTTGTTGTCACAGGAGACGGGGATCGTCTGCCTGTGCGTAGGCAGGAGGAGGGCAGGAGCAAGCACGTGCCCAGGGAATTGCGACCGAGTCAGAGAAAAGCTGCTTTGCAGTGAGCTGCACTTGACTGTGGGAATATCTGCCCAGGGAAAGTCTAGAGGGGAAAACAATCAGTTTACATGAATTGATATGAAACGGTACAAATGCCCGAGGAAACACGCGCTCAGCGGCAGCGGGCTAGGTTACAGTTCTGCAAAACTGCTGGCGCTGACTCGAGAGCGGGATCGATGTGCGCCAAACGCTGCGTGTGCACGCTGAGGAGCAACTTCTCCGCGCCTGGCGCTCGAAGTTCAGAGCCCCGCATGCTATCCGGAGCATTTCTTTTTAATCATTAGGTGTTTTTCAGGCTGACGTAGAGGCGGCGGGGAAGCTTTTGCGTGCAGACTGCTAACGCAGCATCGTCTTGCCTGGCGCCTGCCTCTTCGGCGGCTCCAAAATGAGTCGCGGCAAGGAGCAGCAGCATCTTCTGCCGCTGTGCGCCGAGAGGCCCCCCCGGCTTGGGGAGCGCGGGAAGGGGACGGTGGTCTCCGCAAAGCACCTCCGCGTTTCTCCACCTCTGCTTTTTCACCCCGGTCCTCTCCTTCACTCCCTTAGCACCTGTGTTATATGTTAGGTACGTGTATGCTCAGAATTTTTCACCGCTACTCTTGCGGGCTTTTCGTGACCAGGTACGCACGGCATCAGCGCGGGCGCTCCCTGGGTTCAGCACCTGCCTGCTCTTGACCCTAGGCCCGTCTGCAGCGATTCGCATGTGTCACGAAGGCGCAGCGAGCGGTTGCTGACGGCAACACGAGAGCAAACCGCTGTTTTCGTAGGTCCTCCTGCTGAATCCACCGCAGAGGCGCTCCTACGTCCGGCACCCAGAGCCTGCCACCGGTGCCGTGGCACACGCGTGGGACGGTGGATTCGAAAAGTGGCTGTGAAATTTCTCGTGCGTTCCCTGCTGGTTTGGAAGTCAGGCCTCCCTGTACGACATCTCGTCCCTCCTCTTCGCAGCTGCTTCTCATTTCCCAGCCGTAGCCTTCCTGTTTTGCTGGATTTTTTTTTTTTATTATTATTATTTTGTTGGAAAGGTGGGGGGCTGTGCTTAACAGCTGCACACAATTCTCCCCTGGCCGTGCCTGCTCCCATCACTATATATAGCCGCAGACAGGCCAAACGAAGGGAGCAGGGCTGGGGTTAATAATCACAAAATGGAGTTCGTCTGTCTCTGAACTGTGATTTACTGGGACCGAGGCCAGGCAAGTCCCTCCTCACGCCCTTGCCGCGGAGTTGTCCGCAAGGGACCAGCCTTTTCAAAAGGGGAAAACCTATCCGAAATGCCTTTTCGCTAGCCGAAACTCGAGAAGAGGTGAAATGCTTTAAGCGGGTCTGCCGTGGGATGGGGTCTCCAGGGAGACGTTCGCGTGGCGTGGCGGGGCGTCGTGCGTGCTGATGTGCCGCCGTGTCCCTCCTTGAAGCTCGACGCCGGGGGAACGGGTGAGTTTAATGTGGCTCTGGTCCTTCGCTGGGGCTCGTGGTGGCTGAGCAGCTGTTCACGGGAATACCCCAGGAGGAACAGAGTTGCTAGAGTTGCTCTCCGTCAGTAAGTGCATCCCAGTGGGAAGGTGTGCGCTGGGGTTAGAGGCGTGAGGGTCTGTGTCCCCTGCCCGCTTCGTGGCAAGTGTCCGAAACGTTCCTGCTGTGGGACGCGTCGCCCGTTTGTCGCACGGGCAGACACTGGGTACCGCTGTCTGCCTGCCTCAGGGCTGTCAGCCGCGTCGGTGTCCCCCACGCTGGGCGCTGCCCTGTGCTGTGCAGGGGCACCGCGTCCCCCAGGGAGGGGTTCATAGCTCTGTTCCCTGCACAATCCCGACATCGATGTGAAGAACCCGCAGAGCGTAGCTGGGGCTCAAGTTACTTTGTGTTTTACCGGCAAACAGGCTGAGCCAGGCTGCTGCCTTCGCTCTGGAGCCTAAAACAAGGGCCGAAGCACGTAGGCAGGATTCAGAGAGCACCCAGCTCTGTGGGTCTCGGACACCCCCATCCTGCCCCTTGGGCGTGCTGAACGTCACCCCAGGGTCTCCCCTGCAGAGGCCGTAAGGAAAGGCCACAGAGCCACGCACGTGGCATCGCCACCTTTCCTCCGGCCACGGGGCACCCAGCACCCTTGGCGAGCTCTCCCGAGCGACCTCCCTCGTACGCCGTGGTCCTCAACAGCTCGGAGTATTTTTAGCCGGCGTGCCTTGCAGACATAACTCTTCTCCTCCTGACGAAACGAACCTGCTCGTTTCCTGCCTTCTTTGGAGAGACGCGGCTCCGGGCAGCTCTCCTCCCCCTGCCTCGCACACCCACCGCCTGCACCCGCGCTGCTGCTGCTCCAGCTTTTAAGCTGCTGCTGGCCTGCTCAGTGTCGAAGGGCAATTTGGGCAGCCCCCTTCTCCGCTCACCTTTCAGGCAGGGAGGTGCATCTCCGGTGGTGTGGGAGCAGGCTCATGGCTGCTGGAAGCAAAGACGAAGCTCTTGTACGCGTGCCAGAGCGCGGGGGATGCTTCTGACTTAGCTCAGGACCCTNTCCGCAGAAGAAGGCAGGTTCAACGCAGAGATACAAGCACCTAGTAGGATTTTCAGCAAAGCTCACACTGCTTGTTACTCAAAGGTTTTTCAAAATCCATCTGCCCCTTCGTACTCCTAAACACCGTCTCAGACCTGCTCCAGCCTCATTAGTTACAGAAATAGCAGCCTATAGTTTTCCAACGTATGCACGGAATACCGTTGACCCTTTGAGTAGCGTCTAGCCCACGAGGCTTTGGAGATACCTGGCTGTATCAAAGCAATTTTACTAACCCTTCCTCTCCTCCCTACGCAGCCTCGGCTTTGCCAAATGAACTGACTGCCTGCGCTGACGTGACCGTGCCACACTTGGGAGGACGCCGGGGGAGAGGCCGGAGCTGGCAGATGCCGCACCGCCTGCCAACAAACACAGTGCCCGGAGCCGCTCGGGTCTCCTGCCACGCAACCGCAGAGGGCAACGTGGCACGGCCACGCCACCGTGCCCTTCGGCTGTGCCCCCAAACCTCCCGCTCACGGGGGCGTTGGACTTCTTTGCTGGGCTGCCGCAGTAGCGTCAGGGGGCTGGCAGCGAGGGGAGGGCTTGCGCTGAAGGAGACCTGCACAGGGGAGCCCATGCTGAGCCACCGCGTCCGGTGTGCTGGGCCACGCAGCGCTCGGGAAGGGGACGGTGGGTGTCGGGTACAGCCTGAGAGGAGACGGCTCGGGCTTAACTGGGACCATCCTCTGCGGGAAAGAGGGACAGCACAGAAGGCAGCCAAAGTGGCTCCCCCAGAGCTGTTTCATTCCCAGCCCCAAAGCAATCTGCTGTGCACATTGCAAGTTTGCAGAAAGCCCGCAGGCTGCCCGTGCGTATGCACGGCATCTTCTGGAAGCACCCCGGAGCTTCATTCCCACGTGGTGTGAGCGTTCTCTACGTATGTCTTTATGTTCCTCTGTGCTAGCCTACAGTTCCCCCGAAATTTTGAAATTCCTCCTCTCCATGTACATCCTTAACGGCAGCAGGGCGTACCCACAGGCAGCTGTACGAACGGCAAATAAGCACTCGCAGACTACGTGAAGGTTTCCCTTTGAGAGAGCTGCGTACATAGCTGGGGATCTTGGGAGCCCGCTGGAATGCAGAGAGCTTTGTTTTCTTCAGGATAAAGCCTTGAAGAAGTGCTCTTTAAAAAATGCCGGCACAGATTAGAGCACCGGGGCTTAGCGTTTGCACGACTGTGGAGGTTCAAAGGCGCCAGGCACATGCTGTCCTTCAGAAGACGGGTCACGGCGCGGTTTCCGAAAGCCCTGCTCGCTGCCTGCTCCATCCCTGGGCCTCCGCGTTCCCACCTTGAAGTGCACTCCGCGCCCCTTTCCTCGTACAGCGTGACTCCCCCCGCCCCCATTTGCAGGACGGCCGTGTCTCTATGTGCGCACAGCCCTCGTGCACGCGCACGTACCGCAGCTAGCCTACCCCAGAAGCTCCGCACGGCCTCTGTTTCCTCCTGCTCCCGTTGCCTGCCCGTGTTCTTCGTTCAGGGCAGAACCGACCCTTCCGGGAGGCTCTGACCGCAGCCGCGTGCGCGTCAGCGCCGCCACCAAGGGTCCTTGTAACCAGCGACGGTGGGAACTGCTCCCTCTGACTGCTGGGGTGCAGACGTGCGCAAAATCCCTCTTGATCTGACTGTGTCCGTCCTGCAGGGTAGCGTTCAGGGTTTGCCTTCGGCCTCAGGTGCCTCTGATAGAGACGGACCTTCTTCAGGACAGAAGTTATTTTGGGTGGCCATCGCACGCCCTTCGGGCGCACCTCCCATCACGAACACCTTCAGGAACCTCCTTAGATCCACCAGCAGAGCCACGTGCGGTGCCCAAGGTGCCACACAACGTCTTTTGGGTTCTCCAGCTGGTAGAAGGTGAGCTAGCCCTGCTGGTCTCCTCCGCCTTTGAAACACAAAGATTTTAATCTTTCACCCTCTTTCTTCCTCCTGGGAGGCTTTGGTCAGTCTTCTTAATTAGACGGGATTGCCTCACTTCCTCAGATATGGAAATGCCTCTTTGTTAAAGAAGGCAGCCCCTCTTATCTCTGCGTGGCCTTTAAACCACTCCGCTTTTGGCAATTCGCTCCGTGTCCTTACACCTAACACGCAACCGATGCAAGCATCCAACTAGGTAAAAGTGTGTAACTCGTTACAGAGGCTTGGCTCAGACCTGGAGCAGTGACCCTGTTTGGGGGCACTCGGTGCTGCGTGGCGGGCTGCCAGACTCTCTCCTAAGCACATCTGTACCGCAGCCGTTTCCTTTCCTCTCAGGTCTTGCCCCGCGATCTTTGTTTTCCCTGTTTTCCACTTTCAGGTTATCAGGCTCTCTCGTCTGAGGACAGAGTCAGAAATATCCCAAGAGTCCGAAATATCCCAAGAACGGTTTTTTACCCGTGGGACTTCTCCAGGACAGGACTTGCCTGGGACATCCCAGGACGTGACGGGTCATTTGGGGGAGAAAGCGGCGCTCGACTTCTGCAGTCTGACGGCTCCCCGCCGGCCCCCTTCCAGAACTTGCCCTGCTGTTGGCATGAACATGAATTTTGCCAGTGGTGAGGACAAATAAGCAATTTTTCTCCCTCATCCTCCTGACGGCAAAACTAAACTGGACCTTTGCTTTTNGCTAGCCTACAGTTCCCCCGAAATTTTGAAATTCCTCCTCTCCATGTACATCCTTAACGGCAGCAGGGCGTACCCACAGGCAGCTGTACGAACGGCAAATAAGCACTCGCAGACTACGTGAAGGTTTCCCTTTGAGAGAGCTGCGTACATAGCTGGGGATTTTGGGAGCCCGCTGGAATGCAGAGAGCTTTGTTTTCTTCAGGATAAAGCCTTGAAGAAGTGCTCTTTAAAAAATGCCGGCACAGATTAGAGCACCGGGGCTTAGCGTTTGCACGACTGTGGAGGTTCAAAGGCGCCAGGCACATGCTTTCCTTCAGAAGACGGGTCACGGCGTGGTTTCCGAAAGCCCTGCTCGCTGCCTGCTCCATCCCTGGGCCTCCGCGTTCCCACCTTGAAGTGCACTCCGCGCCCCTTTCCTCGTACAGCGTGACTCCCCCGCCCCCATTTGCAGGACGGCCGTGTCTCTATGTGCGCACAGCCCTCGTGCACGCGCACGTACCGCAGCTAGCCTACCCCAGAAGCTCTGCACGGCCTCTGTTTCCTCCTGCTCCCGTTGCCTGCCCGTGTTCTTCGTTCAGGGCAGAACCGACCCTTCCGGGAGGCTCTGACCGCAGCCGCGTGCGCGTCAGCGCCGCCACCAAGGGTCCTTGTAACCAGCGACGGTGGGAACTGCTCCCTCTGACTGCTGGGGTGCAGACGTGCGCAAAATCCCTCTTGATCTGACTGTGTCCGTCCTGCAGGGTAGCGTTCAGGGTTTGCCTTCGGCCTCAGGTGCCTCTGATAGAGACGGACCTTCTTCAGGACAGAAGTTATTTTGGGTGGCCATCGCACGCCCTTCGGGCGCACCTCCCATCACGAACACCTTCAGGAACCTCCTTAGATCCACCAGCAGAGCCACGTGCGGTGCCCAAGGTGCCACACAACGTCTTTTGGGTTCTCCAGCTGGTAGAAGGTGAGCTAGCCCTGCTGGTCTCCTCCGCCTTTGAAACACAAAGATTTTAATCTTTCACCCTCTTTCTTCCTCCTGGGAGGCTTTGGTCAGTCTTCTTAATTAGACGGGATTGCCTCACTTCCTCAGATATGGAAATGCCTCTTTGTTAAAGAAGGCAGCCCCTCTTATCTCTGCGTGGCCTTTAAACCACTCCGCTTTTGGCAATTCGCTCCGTGTCCTTACACCTAACACGCAACCGATGCAAGCATCCAACTAGGTAAAAGTGTGTAACTCGTTACAGAGGCTTGGCTCAGACCTGGAGCAGTGACCCTGTTTGGGGGCACTCGGTGCTGCGTGGCGGGCTGCCAGACTCTCTCCTAAGCACATCTGTACCGCAGCCGTTTCCTTTCCTCTCAGGTCTTGCCCCGCGATCTTTGTTTTCCCTGTTTTCCACTTTCAGGTTATCAGGCTCTCTCGTCTGAGGACAGAGTCAGAAATATCCCAAGAGTCCGAAATATCCCAAGAACGGTTTTTTACCCGTGGGACTTCTCCAGGACAGGACTTGCCTGGGACATCCCAGGACGTGACGGGTCATTTGGGGGAGAAAGCGGCGCTCGACTTCTGCAGTCTGACGGCTCCCCGCCGGCCCCCTTCCAGAACTTGCCCTGCTGTTGGCATGAACATGAATTTTGCCAGTGGTGAGGACAAATAAGCAATTTTTCTCCCTCATCCTCCTGACGGCAAAACTAAACTGGACCTTTGCTTTTGAGAAAACGTCAGCTGTTCCCAGTCTCAGGAATTCGCAGGTACCCGCTGGAGCAGGACGGGCATCACCTGGCCTTTAGGGCTGGGAGAAGGACCACCATGCTCCCTGTTTTCCGCTGACACTGTCCCAGTTGGCGTTAAAGGATAATGTGGGCTGGAAATAGCCGGGCCAGGTTAACTCTGATCCTCCAGCCCAGGAGCGGGGCAGGGAGCCCAAAGTCTACTCTCTGGAGAAGTTGTGTGCTCTCTGCACAAAGCAGAGCGGCTTCATCGGAAGAGGTGGAGTGCATCCCTTCACAAGGCTCCCGGGAGGAGTCTCCTGGCTGGTGGAGGGAGGTTTTCCTTCCCTCAGACAGAGGCAAAACCTGAAGCCAGCGCTACGTTAGGCCAACTGCTATTATGGAAAGGGACACTTGGGGTGGCCGTGGGTGAGGCAGGAAGAGCGTTACCATCTTCCTCCCGGAGCTGAGCCCTGGAGACAAGGTCCTGCAGCAAGGTGAAGGCTACAAGCCTTGGAAACGGCTCGGGGCTAGGAATCCCAGGTGGAAGGGGCCACCTCCTCAAAAGGCTAAGGCTTGCAAGCACCGAAGGAGGACAGGACCTCAGTTTCTCCCCTGCTCTTCTGCTTTCCTTCTTGCCCTCGTCATCCTCACGCGCTCTTCTTGGACCAGGCTCTGCTCGCGCCCTGGGAGTGAGGTGCTCAAAAGCTCCGAGCTGCAAAGCTCTTGCGCTGTGGCCCAAATTCCCGTGCAGATCTATCGGAAGATGCTACATCCGTGTCCCTCGGCACGCAGGAGGCCCCACTGGCCTTTCGCACAAACACCAGTGGCTTCTCCTCAAAGAGGAGGGACGCGAAGTGAAGGGCAGGTAATGATGTGGCCAAGATCATCGAGGGCTGGGGGAGACCGCGGTGGGAACGCAACTAAGAATACGCGTACGACGGAATCTCACCCTGGAGAGCTGCTCTTGAGCGGCCAGAGAGGAAACCTTCTCTTCAGCTCCCATAGCTTTTCTTTATAAGTGCCGAAAACCGTAGCGGTCATTAGATGTAGGCATCTAAAGGAGTCCTGTGCTTTTGAAGCTTTTACCCAGCGTTACAACCGCGTTTAGCACCTTAGGGTGCAGCTGGCTTAAATTTTCTGAACAAATTCAAACCAAACCCCTCCGGCTGGACCTTTTTTCCCCTGACTGCAGCTGACTTCGTGTTTCAAGTTTTCCCTAGAGAAACCCTTGAAAGGAAGGATGGCTTCCGGCGGGGCAAAGAGCGGCTCGTCGCACAGGAGTGGGAACAGGAGGGCGCGCGGTAAGCTATCGATGGAACTTAAGCTGCTCGGTGCGTCAAAACCCAAGAGCCTCCCAATCCGTTATTCCACGGTGTGTTTACTGACACTGGAAAACACTGGATCTGGTTAGATTCGAAAGCGATAAACTGCACGGCAACAATCAATTCCCAGGGGCGGTCAAGCAAGAAGACGGCCGCTGGTTTTGGTGGTGACTTAACATCATCGAAAAAGGCTGCTCAATTCCGGAGGGAAAAAAAGGAGAAGCTTGGTGTGTGCAAACCCAGAGCAGACGCTTCTGGAAAACGCTGCAGACGGTGGGCTCGGTAACTGGTTCTCTCGGATGAAAGTCCCTGTCTTGGGACAAGCCTGGGGGTGGTCAGATGAGGAAACGGTGCTTTTCTCAGCCCCAAAATCTCAACGCCTGCGTCTCAGAGGCCGTGCTTCGGTGGCTGAGGTCTGTCCCTAGCTGTGCCCTCGGACGTCCGCACAGTTCGCCTTCTCCCTGGCCCACCTGCTCCGTCACATTGACACTTTCCTTGCTTCCTCGCTTAAAGGTGCGATTTTCCTTTCCGTTCCGGACAGCAGCGCTGGGTGAACGCCACCCTCGCAGCGTGACGGTGTTGCACAACCGCTTAACCCTCTGCGGATAAGGCGTAGATGGGAAAAAACAAAAGGGAGAGGAGCCGAATTCTCTGCCGGTGACACTTTCTCGCAGCCAACAAACAAAAGTTTTATTAGCTAAACCCTCTCACATGCTGTATTCCAGCTTGGTAACATTTCGGTAACACATTGCAAACGTTTGACTCATAGAAACTTGGAAGGCTGGAGCCAGGGGGAGGGGGAAGAGCGTCACATTCCCATTCCTGGGCAGGGTTTGGTTGTTGGATTTCTTTTTCTTTCTTTTTTTTTTTTTAAAAAAAAAAAAAAGGACTGAAACTTCCCTCTGTCTAATGAAAAAGAAAAAAAAAAAAGGCATTTGAGCCTGGCTGCTTTCACCGGCTTGTATTGTGTTGGGGAGAGAGGGGCTGGGGGAGGAGGGCTGGGGCTGCCAAGGGAGGAACCCGGGGCAGCTGAACTCACTTTTCTTCTGCAAGGGTTTTTTTTTCGCCCCCCCCCCCCCCTGTGTTCCCAGGACAGGGTTGGCTTTCTAGGTTTGATAAAGCATTTCCTTCCATTGTCATTCTATACGGCCTCTGGGCCCTTCTCTCAGTCCCTCCCCTTTTGCCGTCCCCTCTCTTTCTCTCTCTCTCTTCCTGAACTTCAGTCAATCTTGAGATATAAAGAAAGCAGCTGCCTCCCTTAAGCACATCTCGAACAANCCCCCCTCTGTGTTCCCAGGACAGGGTTGGCTTTCTAGGTTTGATAAAGCATTTCCTTCCATTGTCATTCTATACGGCCTCTGGGCCCTTCTCTCAGTCCCTCCCCTTTTGCCGTCCCCTCTCTTTCTCTCTCTCTCTTCCTGAACTTCAGTCAATCTTGAGATATAAAGAAAGCAGCTGCCTCCCTTAAGCACATCTCGAACAATGAGACCTCATCTCCAAGGGCTTTAATTCCTCTGGATGCAAGGACGAAGCCAGGGTGAGTAGCCTGCAAGCGACTCCGCCGGTCGCTGCTGCATCCGTTGCGGTGGGTGCTCGCGTTCGTGCCCGCAGCGCCGGGGTCCTCTCGCCGCTCCCAGGCTGCGGAGGTATCGTATAGCACGAGAGCAGACGCTGCACACGTTAAAACTCTCGAAAAAAACCCCCAACCAGCGCCGCCCAAGAAAGCGCCGACGCTGTCCCCATCGGACGCTGTCCCCGTGGTCTGCGCGTGCTGGAGAAGGCTTTGCCACCCAGCTGTGTGCCTGCGTCCCCGTCGCCCGCTGGCTCCCCTCCTCGTGAGCCTGGGCAAAACCTCTCAGCAAGGTGGGAGGAATCCTGATGTCAAAGGCAAAGAAAACCCAACATGATGCAATCACGAGCGATGCGGCGCAGGGCTGCGGGAGGCAGACCGTCCCCGCAGCTTTGGGGCTGCGCAATCCAGGGGCGATGCCGGGAGAGGAGCCTGGAAAGGCGGCGGGTGGGAGACACCTCCGTGGTGCCGGGGCGCTTGGTTGCGGGGTCGACGGCTGCGTCGTGCGGATGCCGCGAACCTTCCTGCCGGTGTCCGTGGCGTTTGTGCTCTCTCGCCTTCGACAGCCTCGTAGGAATTTTCCAGTCCGTTTTAAATAGCGAGGCGAGAGACGGGCTGGAGCACAGGGGAACCTCCGCTCTGCGCAGGGCATCGGCACCTCGCAACCGCCGCGCGCCAGGCGGAGAGCGTGGCCGGCGGGGCTCCCTGAGGTCTGTGCTGGGGGCTGCAGAGAGCACGCGGAGGCGCAGAGGGTGCTGCCCTTGTAAAAAGCGTTATCTGGGGTCTCGTTTTGCCCGAGTGCTCGGTTAAGGCTGTTTCGTGCGCGAAAAGCAGGAGGCGAAACACAAGGCACCTCGGCAGCAGCGGGGTGTACGTTAATTGAGGGGATTTGGGACAAGCGACAAAGCTGCTGCCTAACGCGCAACTTCCAGTACGGGGTCCCGGTCTTCCCCTCCCAGGAAACCGTAAGCGATTCGCACGGGAGGCCGTGACGGGCAAGAAGGCCTACGCCAGATAAATCTTTAAGATCTTCCCGAAGGATTGCGCGCTGCAAAAAAAGCGCGTTGTAAACATGCCAGCTCCTCCTCCGGAGCAGCTTCCCAGGACACTTGCTCCGTTCAATACGCAGCAAAACAGCCCCGTGTTCCCGGCACTTCCCCGCTGATCATTCCGGCAGGCCTTTGCAAACAGCTCCAATACGCTCGTCTCGTGAAATCTTCCTTTCGAGGTGCTTGCATTCCCTGCGCTCTCGCGTGCTCAGCAATTTTTCTCCCTCATCCTCCTGACGGCAAAACTAAACTGGACCTTTGCTTTTGAGAAAACGTCAGCTGTTCCCAGTCTCAGGAATTCGCAGGTACCCGCTGGAGCAGGACGGGCATCACTTGGCCTTTAGGGCTGGGAGAAGGACCACCATGCTCCCTGTTTTCCGNTCGTGCAAACCTAGATTGCTTGCAGTGCCGAGGTGACAACGGGAACAAAGGAGCCGCGACCGTGACTCTGAAGGACTTCTGAGGTCAAAACGTCCCCGCTCTCACCTGCGTCAGCTCCTCTGTTTGCTGAATAACTTGCAGTGCGTTCCCAACCTTCATGTTACTTAGGGCAATCGGGGGAAAACGGATGTGCGGAATCGGTATAGGTGACGCACGCGGGACGCGCAGCGGTGCGGGAGCCCGCAGCGCTGTACGGGCTGAGGACAGCGGTTTGCGCTTCGGCGAACGGGAAATACCGCGTGCTTGAGAGAAACGGTGCTGCGTTATGGCGTGTGCCGTGGCAGACTGGTAACCACCGGTGTTTGAGAAAGCAGAGCGGGGGGAAAACTAGGGAGACGCTGCTTTTGGGAGGGAAGCTGCTGCGGCGGTTCTGCCACTTTGCCCATCTCTCGGCTGCCTGCTCCCTTCTGCTGTTGAACTGGAGTGGTTACGGTGTGGTTGAACTGGGTCCTCAGGGTTTATTTTTAACCTCAGTTGCTCAACGTTAGCTCGGGGACCTGGTTAACAATCCAGCGCCTCAAGCCATAGCAGTGCCGCGGCTGAGAGGGGCCGTGAACCGCGAGGTGCTGGGGGGATCCGATGGCCTTGGTGGGAAGTCCTTAAGGCTTCACTGCCAAAGGCACCGCCAAGCGGGATGATTCCCGGGTTGGGGAGTCGATTGCATGCAACTAAATATGGCCCAGACGCTCTCGGCTAATGACCCCACGTCTCAGTACCCCCCGCTTTGAGTTTCTCCTCTTCATCTCCATCTGTCTCCAGTATCTGCTGTCTGTGCTGAAATGAGATTCACAGGAAATAGTACCTCAGGCTAGGAAACACCACGGGGTATCTATCTGAGGCCCTCGGGATGGGGCACGGTCCCTGAAAGTTCATAGCAAGCCTCCACGCCCTACCGACTGCTCCTCAGACAAGTTCTCCTAAAAGCTTTATTACAGGCGGGTTCCCCAAATTTCTGTCTTCTGCCCTACAACGGGAAAGAAACTCTGGGATAACAATGAATGGAACAGCCCCGGGAGGTGGTTGATGCCCCATCCCTGGAAACGTTCGAGGTCGGGCTGGATGGGTTGAAGGCGGCCCGGCTCGCTGCGGGGGCATTGGACTGGATGGCCTTCAAAGGTCCCTTCCAAGCCAAACCGTTCTACGGGTCTAACTACAAGTAGGAAGGTTTCCAGCAACGGCTTTATTGGTCTCCTCCACCCCACGTACAGGCTTGTCGGGTGGAATTCGCCCAAGTTAAGGTGGCCGAGCCCAGCGGAGCTGCTCAGCCTTGGCTCGCTTTGCAGGCGGAGGGGAGGAGAGGCTCGTCGGGGGGCTGTGCGTCTCGGCTGAAAGTAGATATTTGATGCGCGCTTCTGATGCGGGTGAGTTGAATCCTTCTGGTAGGGGCTTTAGGAGAAGCAGCCAGTGACTCGCACGTGGAAAAGACAGGAAAACCAGAGAAAGACAGCTGATAAAGGGAAATTCAGATGAACAGAGTAAACCCGGGGACATGCAAACAGCGCGGTTGTGTCAGAAAACACTGGAAGGTGGCGGCTGAGAGCAGAGGAAGTAGGTGAGATGCTGGCTGCTGGATCTATCGTAGGAAACCGACCCTGGGCAGGATTTGACCGCCAGCTCCGCAGTCAGGAGGACGTGCCCAGGCAGATAAAATTAGTAGCTGTGTCCTAACTGTGTTTCAATCTGACTGGAGTTGATTCTTTTGGAAATCAGCAATGCTGCAGTTGCCCATTGCAGACGCAGGGCATATTTGCAGTGGGGAGCTGTATTTTAGCAAGGAATGCCTTTGAAGAGGCTCTGGGAGGCTTTGAAAGAAGAAACCTGCTGGTACTGTTTCTGGTAGAACACGGCAGTTGCAAAACCAAGCGTGATCTTGGGCCTTGTAAACGGGGACTGATCAAAGAAGGTATAAAAGAACACTTTGATTGCTGATTGAAGCATTACTGAGACCGCCGGGGGTTCTGCGTCGGTTCGGGCAGCTGTCGGAGCGCGGCGTGCTCTTGTGGTGCAAACACCCTAAAGGTTGTCCTGTCTTCTGCCGCATACGAGCTGTTCGAAACACGAGCGCAAGTTTTCTAGGAGACCTGCAGAACCCGAGGCTTGTGCAAAAATCACCGGGGGAATCTGTTATGCAGAAAGTCAGAGTAGGCTAAATGCTTTCTTTTATTATTTTTGTGAGCTTTACTCTCCTTGAAATCACAGCTCTAGTCCAAGGGAAGATCAGGTGTTTTCCCGTCGCCCCAGTGCGGGTGTGTTTGTGCCATTTGCTCTTTGCCAGAGAGCAAAATCCACCAAATCCAGCAACATCGGGCAGTGCCCTGGCATCCCTGAACATGGGCCAGGCGTCGTAGGGACGGCTCAGGAGCGGGCGCTAGGCTAGATGGGCACGAGCAGGATTAGTGCAGGGGGGAATCAGAGCCTATCCGCGTAAGGGAAGCAGTCACATTCCCCTTGAACCCAGTGACTAAGTTGAAGGAGTTGATTAAATTGGGCTTCAAAGTAGCAGAAAGAGGGAGGCGAAATGAGCGCCTCCAGGCTTGACGCTGAACAGATCTCAGGTCTGCGGCAGGAGGAAACCTCCAGAGCTGTTGCGCTACTGCCCGGGACAGGCGCTTTTCCAGCAGGAGCTGACACGTGTTAATATAAATGCAGATGAAACCTTCGGATTTAACGGAGCTTTTCAGAGGCATCGTTGTGTTCCTTTGATTTTCAGGAAGAAAGGAGAACTTTACTGCCGCTTCTGCCACTGAGTCTTCCCCACCTCTGTGCCCACAGTCCCCTCCGCGGCAGCCTCCAGGAGTTCGTCTGCGCTCTTGGCTCTTACACAAGGAGGAAATTGGCCAGCATTTCCATATTAGCAATCAACTTTCCAGGGATGTTGCATGTATTTTCCAGCAAGAGATGGAACAGCATCAGCAACCCTTTTATCCCCCGGGCCAGGGCTGCAATCCTGCAGTAGGAAGGACCGGGCGTTGTTTGAAAAGACCGAGGCGAGCGCTTGGAGAGCGCGAATGCCTGGAGAGACCGTTCCTTCAGCACAGGAGCTCTGAATTCAGACCACGGCCTGGCGCTGGGCCCCGCTGGGATGTTTTGGCAAGGCGCAGCGACCGCCGCCGTCCCCGGAGCTGCACCCTGGCCCGGCCGTTCCCTCTGCCAGCCCCAGTGTCGCGACGGCGGATAATGGGCGGACTGGGCAAAGGGAGGAGGGACCGGTGGGGTGGCAGCGCTGCTCTGCCGGCGCTTGCCCCACTCGACGTAGCTTCTTGGCGTCTTGACGGACTATCAGAGATTTTGCCATTCGTCGTCCTGGCCGCGCTCCCTTGGCGAAGCTGAGCTTGGGGGTCGCTCGGGGCGGGTGGCTGTCGCACAGGGAAGGGAAACGGGGACAAAGCGCTTAGAAACGGCCACCCGGGACGGTTGGTAAATCGGGATTGAGGCGATGCCGCGTGTTTGACCACCGTCATGGGGCGCGGGGGTAGGAAGCGCCAGGTACGCGGCTGTGCCCTTATTTGCANATAGGCTTTCCAGGGGTGGCTTTTGAGTTGGAGACATCCTGAGGATTCGGGTTTGAAGCAGAACTGTTTCCTCCGTCTCTGTGCCCGTGCTTTAACTCAGGTAAANGCTGCACCCTGGCCCGGCCGTTCCCTCTGCCAGCCCCAGTGTCGCGACGGCGGATAATGGGCGGACTGGGCAAAGGGAGGAGGGACCGGTGGGGTGGCAGCGCTGCTCTGCCGGCGCTTGCCCCACTCGACGTAGCTTCTTGGCGTCTTGACGGACTATCAGAGATTTTGCCATTCGTCGTCCTGGCCGCGCTCCCTTGGCGAAGCTGAGCTTGGGGGTCGCTCGGGGCGGGTGGCTGTCGCACAGGGAAGGGAAACGGNACGGCACGTGCTCGGTGTTGGTCGTTCATTCAGCGAGACCCAGACCCTGTCACTCGCTCGGTGGAGACCGCGGCACGCTCCGCTGCTCCTGGCGCAGAGGCCGATCTGAGCGCTGGCAGCGCACGCCGGGATGGGGACGGCCCGGCTCTTGAATCCTGCTGTCTTTTCAGATCAATCTCTTCGCTGTGATTTGTCCAGACAAAAGGTTTTCAGCGAGTCGGAAAAACGCTGTGAGATTCCNAACGGGGACAAAGCGCTTAGAAACGGCCACCCGGGACGGTTGGTAAATCGGGATTGAGGCGATGCCGCGTGTTTGACCACCGTCATGGGGCGCGGGGGTAGGAAGCGCCAGGTACGCGGCTGTGCCCTTATTTGCAGGGCCCCTCGCCCCTCGGTATCTCTGCTGGCCAGGCACAGCCGCGCGTTGTTGGCATCGTCAGGAAGGTACGCTTTACATAGGTACTGGTTGGGCTTGGTAACGCATCAGGAAGCTTACTTTAAAGGTAAATAAAACCAGGGAGCAGCCGTGCTGCCAGGGAACAGGTATGCTCCCCCCAACCAAACCAGGTGGCTGAGGCAAAAAAAAAAGAAGTCTTGCCTGAGCTGCACGACTTTGGCAAACTGGTGATGGCTGCACCTGATGGTTGTAATATCAGCAGACAAACCGCTAAATCATGGGGTTTTGTGTGGTGGCCACACAGGGGGAGCCTTGAGGCCACACGCATTCCCCCATCCTTGAAATTTGCTGTCCGAGACCATTGCGGGGCTACCGGTGACTCCGGAATAGTTATTCCCCCAGCCTGTAGTGGGATCTAGTTTGCTGTCGCTTTGGCATCTTTCAAACGCAAAATGCACCGAAGGGAAAAAATAAAAAGAATCCCCGCGCGTCGCTCGGTGCTGCGTCTGGCAGACGTGCGCGGCTCTGTGAAACGCATGCCGGGCTTTGCAGCGCCGGTGCAAACCTACAGCAGAGTGAGCGTGGCGGCACTCGAGGCGCTGCTGCAGCGCGCGCGCCTGGGACGCGGGGTGGGACGCGAGGAGATGGGGCTTCTCTCTAAGGCCGCCAGGTCCCGCCGGCGTTGCTGCGACCCTGGGCTGCCAGTCCGTGGCTTCTACTAGCCCCCAGCAGGCTGGGAGACAGGTAACGCTGCGGTGCAGCCTGCTTTAGCCTTTTTTTTTGGGTTCTTGTTGGTTGTTCGTTTTTTTTTTTCGCGCCAGCCTGCTCGTCCCTGGTAACTGCTCGCCGTCCGTTGTTCTCGAACCATATTTCTCACCACGTCGTCAAGCACACTCAGCGAGACGGAGAAAAAGCGCTCCCTTTCAAACACAAAGTCCCAGGACAACCCCGGCTTTTTTTTTGTTTCTTTTTTTTTTCCTGTGCTCGCTTTCACGCTGGGAGAACAGTTTTTCCAGCCAGCCTGGCTTTGGAAAAGCCCAGAGCACCGGACATGTGTAGAATGAGCAATGCCGGAGCTTTGGGGCTCGGCCTTGGAAGACCGTGGGCTGGATGGGCAGAACGCGGGACGGACGGAGGGACAGCAGGCTGGAGGGTCCGTAAGCGGGCGGATAGTCTCACAGGGGAGGAGAGGGCTCATTCCGGGGACACAGCACGGCTTTGAAGGGAGTATAGGCTTTCCAGGGGTGGCTTTTGAGTTGGAGACATCCTGAGGATTCGGGTTTGAAGCAGAACTGTTTCCTCCGTCTCTGTGCCCGTGCTTTAACTCAGGTAAACGGCACGTGCTCGGTGTTGGTCGTTCATTCAGCGAGACCCAGACCCTGTCGCTCGCTCGGTGGAGACCGCGGCGCGCTCCGCTGCTCCTGGCGCAGAGGCCGATCTGAGCGCTGGCAGCGCACGCCGGGATGGGGACGGCCCGGCTCTTGAATCCTGCTGTCTTTTCAGATCAATCTCTTCGCTGTGATTTGTCCAGACAAAAGGTTTTCAGCGAGTCGGAAAAACGCTGTGAGATTCCCGGGCATTTCATGGCCCCCGGCACCCTCTGGCCCCTTTCTGGAGGCGAAATCCCGAAATTATGAGAGGCTCGAGATCGTATTGCTGTGCGACTCCTAGGAACGACTTACAGCGCAGGGCCGATAAATCCTGCTCTGCTCAGACGTAATAAGAAAGGATCCCGCTCCCCGCTTCCTGAGTTCATGGTCCTTAAGGCAAGTGAATGTGCACTGGGATGACAACAACGACAAAATCTCCGTAGCGGATCAGAAAGGAAACATTCCTGTACGTGAAACTAAATCTCAAACCAAAACGGAGACGAGCCAAGTAAAGACCAGGCCCAGGGACCTGGCTTAAAGCCGCATGAACTCACGGGCACCTGAGATGGGTCTTGGGCAGGAGGAGGGTGCTGCCTGCCAGCTCGGTGATTCAAGCAGCCCCTAAGGCTGTGGGAGACGCGGGGCTGGTTCCCAGCTCCTGCCGAGGGCCAGAAGGCACCGAGCTGCTGCTGCTGCCCTTGTGCAAATGCATCTCGGGGGGTTTTTTTGGGAGCCCTAAGGCTGCAGCAGAAGGGTTTTTTTAGCGAGGTTGGGATTCCTGCCGCACCCGCAGCGCCGGGCGCTGGGGCTGTGTGGCGCTGGGCTGAGCTCTCGGCAGCGGTCCTTCCCCAACCCCAAGGGTCGGGGCCAACCCTGAAGGCCACCTCTTCCCCTTCCCCGGGGCGCTGGTTCCTGGGATGGCAGCAGCCGCCCAGGGACGTGCCCGGGAGGTTGCCTGACCCTTGCTGCACACGCAGCGTGAGCGGCGTCCCTGCGAGGGGAAGAGGATGAGGGCCCTTTTCAAGGTTACAAGCCTCTTATTTTTGGACGCGTTTCCCTGCCGCTGGAGCTGACCCAGGCTGCGAGCTGTTGAAGTTTTAGGTCCTTTGTTTGTTTAATTGAAGTGCTGTTTGTTTTTGATCACGGGCATTAGATAGGCGCTTCCTCTGCAGGCAGGAAGCAGTGATTTCCTGTTCGCTCGCTGGCCAACTCTCACTGCGCAGGAAACCTCGCTCTGCTGAGTGTTCACTTTTGGTGCGACATTTTTGGAAGGTCTTTCGGGGGGGGTGTTTTGTTTTTTCTCTC
>VZSC01005714.1:39464-67754 GCA_013398225.1 Steatornis caripensis
CTTTCCCGTGCAAGTGGTGCTGGTGGCGTTGGGTCTCCGTGGGAAGGATGCGCAGAGACAGCCCTGGGCCAACGCGCGCTGGGCCGAGCGTGCCGGCTGATGCTATTCGCTGCAAATGGTTCCGTTTAGGCCGAAGTCTTTTGGCGATGTCCGAAACGCGGGGGAGACAGTTGCTGGAGCCTCCTACTACCGAACACGTCGGGTTCGGAAGTTATTCGCCGACGGCTACGTGTCGCCGCAGGCAGCGCGGACGTATCGTCCTCGTGCTCTTGCGGACCCTGCTTGGTGCCGACCCGCGTCCACAAGCGCCCGATGTTTTCGCAAGTCCCGCCGGTCTCTGACTGCTGTTTTGTTGATGGGCACCTTGTAATGAAACGTTTCAGTTTGGGTTATTTTTTTACGGGGCGCCGTTTCATTTGCGGTTGAGGAAGGGCTGTTTCTAACGGGACCTTTAAATGACTTGCCCAGTATCACATAAAGCCTCAGCACGCGAGCAAGGAGTTAAAACCGAGAGCTGGATCAAGCCTGCCGGGTTTGCCTGCTGCGCTGGGAGGACCCATAGGCAGATGAATACTCTGAGGATGCAGCAGGCGAAAATTGTGTTGCCAATTAAATCTGCGATCGATTGCTGCTCTCAGTCTCTGCCCGCCGTGGCTGAAATGGATGCTGTTTCTCAGCTGCTCTGTAAGCGCGGGCGGCTCCGTTCTCATCTCTGCCATACCCCGCCAGCCTTGTTCCCTCCCTGGCTACAACCGCGGGTCCGGGTCGGTCCCGTGAAGCATCAGAGAGGAATTGGGGATGGAGTTAGAGCCGACGCTTCACGCCTGCGTAGGTGTTTCTGGGGCAGAAAAGAGACGCTTAGGCTTCCCTGTCGTATCGCGAGCAGGCGTTCCTTGGCAGCTCCGTGCGCACGGGGATGTTTTTACTCAGCGTGTTTATCCTGGTAGCGTCTAGGAGCTAACCCCGACAGGGCTTCACTGCGGCGCAATGCCCAGAGGTGAAGCACTGCGGTGTCAGATGGCTCCAGCCGCAGGAAGCCCGCACAGACAGACGGACAGCGCTGCGTGAGGGCTTTCAAACTGCCCACGGCGACAGATGCCGACCGTCAGGGCCGCGCGTACTCGTCTGGCCAAGTTTTTAATTATTTTGCTGTCGTAAAGGGGCTCCCCTGCCAGGAGGGAATTTGCAGTGGGAAGGAGAGCGGCTGTAGGAACAAAGCGGGGAGGGAAATGGCAGGGGAAGGGGGGAGCAGGGCAGCTTGGAGGTGAAGGGCGGGAGGGATTAATCCTGCAAATGCCAGTGCACGGGAGAGAAGACGGTGGGATGTTTTAGCCGGCGTTGTGCAAGAGCAGCCGGCTGGGGCCGTTTAGCTTCAGGGGGATGGAACGCCGCGGGGGATGCACAGAGGGATGGGAGCTGGAGGAAGGAGAGGGCAGGGTAATCTCTGCTACAGCCACTGCGCCGGGCTCCAGCCCCCACGCGCTTCAGCCACGGTTTGTGCTCGGGGCCATCCAACGACGGTATTGCCCGGGCTGCTCTCACGCGGCCCTGGCCCTTGGCGAGCGCGTGCCCGCCGTCTCGGCCTCCTCTCCCACCTCGTTCCTGGAGAGCTCTCCATTCCCCAGGCCCCTTCCGATCATTGCATGTCGGTGACATCATCGCCGGTTGCCATGGAAAAGCCAGGTTGTCCAAAACACGACCCCTTGGCCTCATCCCGTGTGTGTCAGGAAATGAAGGTTTTATAGGACGTCTCTGCAACGGAGCAGAAACAGCCGGAGCAGGAACCGCAGGCGCACAACCCACCCTCACCGTGGGCTGCGCGGCGCGCGACTCCCTGGTGCCTTCTCCGATGGGGAAACGGGGACCCGTTTCTGGGGGTTGCAAGGCTGATTTATGTCTCCTGAGTTATTTCTGGGCTGCTGAGCTTTCTGCTTTGCTCTGAAACGCCCCGGAGGAGAGGCGACCTGGAGCATTCAAGCCAGTGCCCAGGGAGAAGGCAGAAAGTCTGCGTGAGGCTCTGAGCAGAGGCACAGAATGGGAGCACGCGGTCCGTAGGGGCTTCTGGCTGGGTGGAGCTGTCGGAGGCGATCAGGCGCATGTCCCACCTGAGCTGCAGGCTCGCGCTGCCTTCTGAAGGGCTGCGGCGTGCGGGGAGAAGAGCAAAGGCGTTTGGGAGTCTTGGCCAGAAAAAACTGCCGCAGAACCGACGATCTCCACAGACCTCGCGGGCGGCGTGGGGGCCTCGGAAAGGAAATGTCAGGTGTCGTCCCGTGGCAGGGATGGGATGCCGCCGTTAAAGGCAGCCTTTGTTTAGGCAGGAATCACAACCAGACTCTCTTCTCTCCCGCAATGTTCGGGAGTGGAGGTGTTTCCCTGAGGGAGAGCTGGAAGCTTTACCCCTGGATCCTCCGAAACCGGGCCAGAGAGAGCACGAGGTGTCCTGCTCTGACCACGAAGCCAGGCTGGATCCGCTCCCTCCGTGCGGAAGGAGCACACAAGGCTCCCGCGAACACTGGAGCGGCCGGTGGCTTGGCCAATTTCCCTTCCAAATTCGTGGCAGGGCCAGCTTTCACATCACCACCCAGGCCTGGATGTGCGTTGCCTCGGATGCAACGGCTCTGCTTCACCATGCTTTGTCTTGCCCCTGCCCTTCCTGCTCTCAGTTTGGCTGGGGAACGAAAATTCTGCTTCTCTTGCTGTTTCCAAACAGAGCAGCAGAGCATCTCTGGACGGACGAGCTCTACCGTGAGAGTCCAGGAGCCAACGAGCCTCAAGGTCTCACCATTTCACGTTGCTGCGTCCCACTGCCGCGCTGGGCGGCGCGTGCAGGCATGCACATGTCTGCGCGTGCGAGCACCGCTGCGCATGCTTGCGTTAGTCCTCGTTGGTGCGTGCCTGCGTACGCCACGGCCCTGAGCACAAGGGACGTAAGTAACAAGATGAAAACGACCCTCGAACAGCAGCGTGGCCTGAATCTTGTTTCCCCTCCCTAGCGCAAGCTCATCTCGAACCCGGAGGCTTTTTCCTGCTCACTTGCCCTTCTGCCACGCTGCTGCCTTGAACCAGTCCCCCAGAAAACAGCAGCGAGGAGCCGGTTAAACAGCGTGCTTATTTGGGGGATGTGCTGGAAAATAAAAAGTTGGAGCCTTTTGGTTTTGCATACCCCATCCGGGGGCACGGTGCCGGCACTGAGCATGGAAAGTGCCTGCGTGCCTTGTTTTCGTCTCACTTCGCTTGGTAACTCGCCAACGCTGCTGTCAACTTACCCCGGCAAACAACAGCACGAGCCAGCTCAGACTCAGAAACGGGGCCGGCAGCGACACAGCCCCGACCCGCTGGTGCTGGCCGACCCGCTGCAGCGTGCTGCAGGCTCCCGCTGCTCCCCCCCGCCCCCCCGCTTGCAGTGGGTGTTTTGGGGTTAAAAATAGACTCCAGATTTCGGTTAGTAAATGCGGAGGCAGGGAGCAGAGGGCTGTTTATCAATGCCAGGGTTTCCCCTGAGACGCTGAAATGAGTCAGATAAGAGACAGGCACCACCGTGCACATGCCCTACTTCGCTGGTGCCGGCAACGCTGTTGCGCGCACGGGGAACATTTTCTGTGTGCCGAGGCGCCCTGGAAGCCGCAGTCCCGATGGATGCTCGGTATGACTCATGTTCCTACCACTTTTAGACACTTTACAGCATCCTACCCTTGGCCCCTTTTGAAAATGTTGCTCTCTGCCGTTATCATGGAATCACAGAACGGTTTGGGTCGGATGGGACCTTGAAGACCATCGAGTTCCACCCCACGTGCCATGGGCAGGGACCCCTTCCGCCAGCCCGGGTTGCTCCAAGCCCCATCCAACCTGGCCTTGAACGCTTCCAGGGATGCGGGATCCACAACTTCTCTGGGCGACCCGTGCCAGGGTCTCACCACCCTCGTCGTGCAGAATTTCTTCCTCGTATCTCACCAGCCCTCTTTCAGTTTAAAACCGTCACCTCTCGTCCCGTCACTAACCCATCACACCTCAGCCGTGAAGGAGTTATTTTCTAACCCGGCTCGATTCCTCCTCGGGTTTTGAGCTCACCAAAGGGGCAGCAGGGGAGGAGCGAGCGGCCGGGACGGCAGCAGAACACGGGTGTTCCGAGCGGTGCCACGTGGCTGCGAGGAACCAGCGTCCGCTGGCATCCCAGCCGCCTGGCACGCAACTGCGCCTCGCAGGGCCGCGCAGGCGTCACCCCAGCGTTTGTACCGTGAGCGAGAAAACTGCTTCTCACGTGGAGGCTGCGTCACTTAAGCTCCGTAATCCCTGGATTTCAGAGAAGATTTTGCTGTCGCTGGGGGTTTTGCGCCCAAGGCAGGCAGGCTCCTGCGCGCAGGGACGGTTTGCAGGTGGCAAAGTCTGCGGGCTGGAAATGCTGGAGGGGTCCCGCGTTCTTTCAGCTGAACAAGCACCGGTAAAGTCTGGTTGTATGAACAAAACTACTGTCGCAAGGTTTTCTTGGGCCCCCGAATGTAAAGGTTGGGGGGGAAATCCGGATAAACTGCTAAGGGGATAAACAGAGCACTTGCGACCGCCGTTACGTTGCTAACGTTTGGGACCTTCGTTGCGGCTGTAATGTTGCTCCATCGCTGGGGAGCCGCGCGGTGTCCTTACCGCTGCTTGCCGAAAGGGAAATCCGGTGAGATCCGTGTGTCCGACTCGNGTATCTCACCAGCCCTCTTTCAGTTTAAAACCGTCACCTCTCGTCCCGTCACTAACCCATCACACCTCAGCCGTGAAGGAGTTATTTTCTAACCCGGCTCGATTCCTCCTCGGGTTTTGAGCTCACCAAAGGGGCAGCAGGGGAGGAGCGAGCGGCCGGGACGGCAGCAGAACACGGGTGTTCCGAGCGGTGCCACGTGGCTGCGAGGAACCAGCGTCCGCTGGCATCCCAGCCGCCTGGCACGCAACTGCGCCTCGCAGGGCCGCGCAGGCGTCACCCCAGCGTTTGTACCGTGAGCGAGAAAACTGCTTCTCACGTGGAGGCTGCGTCACTTAAGCTCCGTAATCCCTGGATTTCAGAGAAGATTTTGCTGTCGCTGGGGGTTTTGCGCCCAAGGCAGGCAGGCTCCTGCGCGCAGGGAGGGTTTGCAGGTGGCAAAGTCTGCGGGCTGGAAATGCTGGAGGGGTCCCGCGTTCTTTCAGCTGAACAAGCACCGGTAAAGTCTGGTTGTATGAACAAAACTACTGTCGCAAGGTTTTCTTGGGCCCCCGAATGTAAAGGTTGGGGGGGAAATCCGGATAAACTGCTAAGGGGATAAACAGAGCACTTGCGACCGCCGTTACGTTGCTAACGTTTGGGACCTTCGTTGCGGCTGTAATGTTGCTCCATCGCTGGGGAGCCGCGCGGTGTCCTTACCGCTGCTTGCCGAAAGGGAAATCCGGTGAGATCCGTGTGTCCGACTCGGGCGCTCGGAGCCCGTGGCACTGCGTGGGGAGGGCTGACGGGCGCCGCTGGGAACGCAGCAGCACCCTTCTGGTGCCGCTTTTAGGATTTCTGGCCATGTGCATCACCCAGTGNAGGGGAGGAGCGAGCGGCCGGGACGGCAGCAGAACACGGGTGTTCCGAGCGGTGCCACGTGGCTGCGAGGAACCAGCGTCCGCTGGCATCCCAGCCGCCTGGCACGCAACTGCGCCTCGCAGGGCCGCGCAGGCGTCACCCCAGCGTTTGTACCGTGAGCGAGAAAACTGCTTCTCACGTGGAGGCTGCGTCACTTAAGCTCCGTAATCCCTGGATTTCAGAGAAGATTTTGCTGTCGCTGGGGGTTTTGCGCCCAAGGCAGGCAGGCTCCTGCGCGCAGGGAGGGTTTGCAGGTGGCAAAGTCTGCGGGCTGGAAATGCTGGAGGGGTCCCGCGTTCTTTCAGCTGAACAAGCACCGGTAAAGTCTGGTTGTATGAACAAAACTACTGTCGCAAGGTTTTCTTGGGCCCCCGAATGTAAAGGTTGGGGGGGAAATCCGGATAAACTGCTAAGGGGATAAACAGAGCACTTGCGACCGCCGTTACGTTGCTAACGTTTGGGACCTTCGTTGCGGCTGTAATGTTGCTCCATCGCTGGGGAGCCGCGCGGTGTCCTTACCGCTGCTTGCCGAAAGGGAAATCCGGTGAGATCCGTGTGTCCGACTCGGGCGCTCGGAGCCCGTGGCACTGCGTGGGGAGGGCTGACGGGCGCCGCTGGGAACGCAGCAGCACCCTTCTGGTGCCGCTTTTAGGATTTCTGGCCATGTGCATCACCCAGTGGCGCCCGAACGTAAACACGTGGGACGCTGTCTTTACGTCCCTTGCCTTTCCAGTGTCTCTTAACAGCCGTAAAGGCACAGCCTGTGTTTTCACAGGGTTACAGGCTCGTCTTGGTCACCCAGACCCCGCGTTGCCCCCTGCGCAGTACCGGCTTCCGTGGAGCGACGGAGGCATCGCTGCAGCCTCTGCCGCGGTGTTGAGGGGCGTGGGCCATGTGTTTGAGTCGCACCAGGCCGGTTGTTGCGTACAAGGGCAGCTTTTACCAAAAGACCAAATCACTTGCTTTCAGGGTTTCTGAGGTGAGATTGCTGGAGCACCTTGTCTCCGCTCCTCAGGGCCGGGGGCAGGACGGCAACCACTCCCTGGCTCCAGCCTTTCCCCTCCTGTGCTCCCCGCCACCTCCCAAGTCCCGTGCCAGGCACCCAGAGACTCCTGGCACCATCCTGACCCCGGCGCTTTTGTGTCCCTGAAGTGACGCGTCCACGCACGAGGAAGTTTCTGGTGCTCCAGAGCCCTTTTCCCACGGTGACAACATTTTCAAACCCAGCAGCTGGGGCTTCAAAAACTACCCAAACCTTGTTTTTCAGAGGGGTTGGCGCAGGCAGCACCGAGCCTCCAAATAAACATCAACATGGAGGTGGGGCAGGGCTGACGGCCAGCGCGGGCGGCACCCCGAACGCCCCAGCCCCGCACCGGCTGGGTAAATCGGCTCGGCTCAGGGTGGGCTGCGGGGCCGGGTCCCGTGATTTAATCGAGAGCACTTTTTCATGGCTNTCAACGTGGAGGTGGGGCAGGGCTGACAGCCAGCGCGGGCGGCACCCCGAACGCCCCAGCCCCGCACCGGCTGGGTAAATCGGCTCGGCTCAGGGTGGGCTGCGGGGCCGGGTCCCGTGATTTAATCGAGAGCACTTTTTCATGGCTAATACCTCGCTCGCCCGCACAGCAGCGGCTTCCTGTTTGACTCACACCTGACAGCCCCGCTGCGTGAGCCGAGGGCCTCTCGCGCTTGCGAGCCACTGAATGGGGCTGTTTACAATTAGAGAACATGGGATTCCCAGAAAGGCTCAGACCGGACATCCTGAAGCGAAATACCCCAGGCGTCACCGGCTAAAAATAACCGTAGCACAACAGTCACCAAACAAACAGCGCATTAACACCAGCCCCGGCGCCGAGCTCTCACGTATCCCATGGCACGGCGGGGGGGAGCGGCAGGCGGAGGGGCGCCCAAAGCACCGGCTTTCCCTACCCCCGCGGCGTTTTTTTGCCGTAACGCGGTGCTACAAAGGCCGGTGGCTGCCGCTTGCGGTGATTTCTCTTCGTTTCCGTTTTTATTAGAGGGAGGGGGGAGTAAGGCAGGGGTTAAAATATAAATAAGCCAAGTTTGAGCCAGAAATGGCTGGTGGAAATCGGTTTAGCTCGCTGATGGGCTGGGGGAAGGCGTGGAGGGTGGGAGGCGAAGCAGGAACAGCCTCTGCGAGGATGGGCGCTTTGCCGGCTCTGGACCAGGAGCTGGTTTTCCAGCGGCTGGGTGGGCATGTGTGATCGTGACCAGCGGCACGAGCTGCTGCTTCTCATCCGATGTCTGCACCGGGAACACGTCTCCTGCCGGGACTCCTGGGCTCCCCGGGGTTTTTATAGCAAACGCTCACGACAGCTGCGGGGAACAAGCCCCGCGGCACCACTCAGCTCTCCAGGGGTGCTGGAGCGGCGGTGGCGCAGAGCGGTCTCGGTAACGCTGCCGTGCGTTCCTGAGCGGGCCCTGCTGTGGTTTCCCACTTGCGTCCCCAGGGTAAGCAAGCGCCCAGCCTGAGCGCCTTTTCCAGCACCAACAGAGCGGCTGGCACGAACAGGTTGCACGTGAAAACGAGCCGCGAGCGCTCACTAATCCCTCGTGAAATTTTCCAGGACCTGAGTCAGAGCTAGGGAAGGGGAAGGTGTTAAAGTCCCTGGTCCTTAGAGCAGGGCTCAGAAAATAGGGCCGGGATGGTGGTGGGATGAACCTCAGCTCGAGCTGAGCTGTGCCTCGCAGGAGCCCCGGCACGAAGCAGGGAGCTGCTGGCTTTGTACCTCCTCCCCGACGCTCGCTGGCCTGAGGAAGAGACAATAAGGTGGATCAGAGCACGAGGGCGCGGAAAGGCTCGTAAAGCCTCAACCCAACAGCCCTCCAGTCCAGTCAACCCCTTTCTAACAGAGATTTCAGAAGATAGGAGCTCCCGTTAGAAGGCGCTTATGCAATAGGTTGCTACGAGAGGAAGTTTCTCTTTAACCCCAGGCAGTTAGTGGTTGATTTATGGCCTACAGCTTTAGATTTTATAAGTTGCGGGGGGTGTTGCATAAGAAGATAATTCGACCCTATATTTCTTACAAACTTTTTCTGTTGGGGAATGATCTGCTCTTCAATCCACCTCTCACGTGCCTGATACCTTGACGACGTAAAGGGAAGGAAGATTATACGGCTCAGGTTATCTGACTCCTGAGAGTGAATCCCCGAGTTTTCTCAGAGGCAATGCTGGCTTTGGGTCTTCCTGAGCTTTACCCAGGGGACTGGCCACTTTCCCTCGCTAGTTGTATACACCTCAAAAATAACAGAGGCTCCGTAGCTGCGCGTGCCCTCAATTCCTCCTGCTCTCTTCGTGTACCGAGTCCTAGTCTTTGGCTTTTGCTCGTAAGCAATACGCACCGCAGTGGGGAACAGTCCAGGGGTGGGGAGGTGGGGAGTGGACTGCTGTGGGCAATTTTGCACCACATTACTTAGTTCTTGTAGACATGGGCCCTGGGCTTACTGGCCCTGGGGACCGCTTCCAGTCCCGCGGTCCTTCCCAGGTAAGAGCTATCGCTTAGCGGGAGTCAACTCGTTGCGTGGCAGGGGAGATGGGCAGGTCTGCTGCCCCACGGGAACTTCGCTCGGGCTCTCTGCTGATTTGCCATTTGCCTTTAACCAAAAATAAAAGTCGTTTAGGCTAAAAGCGCACATTAGCGGTTTGCGAACAGAAGGACAATTACAGGGAGAAAATGAATTTCCACCAGCGTGGCAGGGGAAAGACATTGCTGTGTCGTCTGAGCTGCGGTGGCCTTCCCAGCAGAAGAACCAGTTCAGGTCCTCTGCCTCCGGCTATTTCGACTGACACTAGTTTGTGAAGTCGCCCTCTTGTTCTTGGCCTCATTCTTGGAGTCCCGCCACGGGCTGTCTCGCTGCTACGACGGCAGCAACACCTCCGGGCCTTCCCGTCGACAGCTGCGCATGTCAAAAACTTCGTTTGCTCCGTGGAGGACCAAGCTCCTCCACCTGCTCTCGACCGGTGTGAAGGCAGAGCCGCAGCCCGGCACGGACGACCACGGAAAGAGCCAGCTCGGGAGCACATGTTGCGCCGGAGGGACAGGCTGCCGAGCACAGGTTGGACGGTAGCGGGGCTCCGAGATGCTGTATGGAGAGTTGGGGCAATGTTTTATAGACTCCTGCGGTGAGCAAACCAGTGCCTGGGCATGGGCTCATCCTTCTTGCAGAGCGGCGGGGACAGCCTCTCCTTTCTCTGTTCGTGTCTTGTTAATCGAGACCGGCCCTTCGTTCGCGTGGGTGTCTGCTGCCGTCGGGCAATCTGAGCTTTAGTGAATTTTGTAAATTCTCGGAGGGAGGGATTTTTCCCTTCCTGGGTGAGTGTGGGTGGCTCCGAAGCTGCTCCACTTTTAGTCTCCCCGCACCACCCAGCTATAAAGCTGGGCATCTTGCTGCATCTGCTCCCGGGATATTCATTGTCCGGGAATACCCGGGTGACCAATTCTGCCAGCGGGGGCGTTCATGGAAACAGGCCGTTTTCTGCGACAGCTCAAAGTGTTTGCAAAAGGCTGGTAGAGTCCCAAGAGCTTCTGGCAGCTTCATTTTATTTTGAAACTGGTTGGCCCCCAGCTGGGTGTGAGAGTAAAATGAAAGGATGCGAGATAAACCCACTTGTGCGAGCAAGCGAGCCGCTGCCCGAGGCAGCGCAGCATCAGAGGTCGTCATTCTGAAACCGAGCATGGAAACTGCACTGAGAAGAAAGCTAGAGAGCAGGGCTCGGGCTCCTCGCCACACAGGGTGCAGACCACACTAAAGAGCTGCTCTGCCTGGGGACCGTCACATGCACCGGGGAAAAAGAGAGACGGAAACCTAAAGGGCAGCAGGCAGCTCTGACCGGGCAGATGAGCACTGACAACAAAGGTACTCTCGTCCTCTGCAGGCTACTTTCATCCACCCCATCTTCGGTGTTTCAATGCGTCTTGGGGCTTGCTTTACCCTCTGCTCTTTGCTGAACACCTCTGTCGCGTTGCTGCGATTGCCACCGTCGCTGCGCGGCTGGGTTTAGGCATCCCCCGGCCCGAGCTGCTCGGGAGGACGGGGAGACGAGGAGGCTCCGATCGGTCGTTAAAGCGTGTGTTTGCGTCTTGTTTACTGCCGAGCGAGCTGCCAGCCTGCTCAGGAGCCTGAGCGGCGTTTGTCAGGAAACACAGTTGGTGTGCGCTGCGTTCGTAGCTCCAGCGCCTTGCGACCCAGGGCATGCCTTGCCCGAGAGCTTCCAGGGGGTTACGGAGATTTAGTCCGCTTGACCCGTTTGCGTGTGGCGCGTACTGTGCGTTTCCTGACTGCTCTTGCCTGGACAGCCCTAGGTCAGCACTTCCATCCCCTCAGCTCGTACAGCCTCTTGTATTCTCAGCAGCTGAGAGATGCTCTGATGCATGGGCCGTAGTAAAGGTCTTAATACTGAGGATGTCCTGGTAGGCATCAGCCAGGAAAGGAACGGCCGGCAGGGCAGGTAGTTCTTGCTCATGTTCGCCATCGGTTGCTCACCATACAGCACGTGACAATCTCCTAGCCGGTGGGGATAGCTCCCCTCTTTCAGCGGAGAAAGGCGACGCGTTAGGTGTAGCATGGTAGAAAGCAGCACCGGCTGTTGCAGGACACCAGAGCTCTCCACCTTCCAGGCTAGATGCTCTACAGGTTTTCACCTTCAAAGCATGAATTTCCCGTTGCTGCTCCTCAAGACCCTCCCGCGGGCACAGCACCCTGGGCACTGTGGTGTCGTGTGACCCACGGCATGGACACGAGCTAACCCGGGACTCCAGCTCTGTGGTGCTAAACCACGATGATATACAATAGCCGCATCACTTGCGTACATTACGTGAACGACTTACCCTCCATACGCCAGTATTCGCCTTGCAGAGCCCTGGCCTGGACCAAGGGACTGGAACAAGGACGTGGGGAGCATCTCTGCTTTCTTCACCCCAAGACAGGTATTACAGCTCTTCTCTTGCCACCCCCCGGTGCTTCCTTGCTCTCTTTCTGCGAAAAGGTTGGGAAATTGCATCAGCATAGAAATGTGCAGGTCATGACGCCACGGTTAGGCGTTGGGAAGCTGTGATGGAAGAACTTGTTGAGTTTTGTCCCATAGCTCAAAAGTGCTGAAACGGATGCAGCGGTGCCACACTCCAGCCTGGGAATTTCCAACGAAAATGAACCGGTTTTGGTTCTCCGGGCTGTAGAGAAAGTGGAGCATGTGCTCAGTGTGCCCTAGATGTTTCTGAAACCAGGACCCAAATTGGAAGAGCTGGTACTTTTAAAGTATCTGGACCCTTAAAGTTTTGGATGGTTGACCTTGACAGCACAGCGAGTGCGTTTCGAGCACCCTGTCTCCTGGCTTTGGTGGGGATAGTGAGAAAGAAAGGAGAGGGAGAGGACACAGCACGAAGGAAAATCGAGCCCTACGCATGATGGGACGTTGTTGAGAAGCGGGGAAGGAAGTGGAGGAACTTTGTAGACCTCATGTAGCAGGAGGGCTTTCGATCCCAGGCTTCCTACAACCGCTTCCAGGCCAAGAAAGCGTCTTCAGGGCTGTTCTCTACAGCTGGGGACGGCACCGCCTGATTGCGGTCAGCAATTAGTGCAAAGTAGAGTCAATTAGAGCCAGTCAGCAAGAAGCGAGGAGCGAAGCAGCAGACCCTCTCCTCTTTCGCCCGCTCTTTGCCCTGTTGCTTTCCTCTCGTATTAAATCTTCATGAGTTATGAGCCCTGGTTCAGGGTGGTCTCTGTTCCCCGCCTATGGCAGTGAGGCCAAATGCTTCTTTGGAGGAGAGAGGGAAGGAATGGGGTGAGCAAAGCAGCTAGAGATCTTGCAAGGCGGGTGCCAAAGTGCACCAAGCCACTGAGGATGCTCCGGGGTAACTGAAGGCTTCAAGGAAAGCTGCAGGGACAAGATGAGCAAAAGGTAGCTGCTTAAAAATCCTTGTGTATCGGAGGGCGTAAGCTTCTGTTAACAGGCTGCAGTGGAGTGATCAGACGCCAGTGCGAACCCCTGGATGTCAGCACGGTCCTAGAAGGACTGAAACTTTTGAAGGGTATTAGTTTCTGGTAAGAACTCAAAAAAAAAAAAGAAAAAAAAAAGGAGGCTCTTCCGTGGCATTTGTGACAGTTTTGATTGTGCTGAGTTTGACGGGTGACTCTGGAGGCCTTGCGGACTCTGTTGTTCATGGCCAGGCTGTAGCGGGGACCAGAGGTGAAACGTCGTGGAAAAAAACTTTTCGGGAGTGTCTTGGTTCAAGCAGTAAAACTCTGAGTGGGGACAGGAGAGAACTGGCCGGGTCTCGGGCTTTGGTGGGAAATCAAGGCAATGCCACCGGGTGAGCGGCCTGTACGTGGCGGCTCGAGATGGGAAAAAAAATGAGGAAAAAGTGAAAACTCCAGGGATGGGACTGTGAGAATGTAAACAGGGAGCTGATCAGAAGTGGCTGGGAAGGCTTCCTGTGTGGGGAGCGAGCACAGGTACCGACGGCAGAACTGCTGCCTTCAGAGGGAGGAAAATGGCAAATGCCTTCGACTAACGACTGAAAATGCCTAAAATAAGCAGAATTTACATATTCTGTGCGCTGAAGAGGGTTGATCCGCAGGGCTGTTGAAGGCACAGCGGTTGGGCTGTTTTACTTTACGTTATTTAAACTACTTTACTTAGAGAAGCGAAGCGAGGAAGCCCCGTGGTTAAAGCTTACATCACACGGATGGGGTCGTTCTTACCATGGGTGTTTACGAGCTCTGTATCGGCAACCTGAAAGATCCCCACCGGCAGGATAAAAAGGGTAAAAGGTCTCTTTTACTGTTTCTTGGCGGGCTGGTAGCCCATGTGTCAGAGGAAGCCGTTCTAGGGCTGAGCGTGAGCTTGGAGCCTTGACTTGGGGCAAAGGAGACCTGTAAGGGTGCAGACTTGACGAATAACAGCCCTTTTGGTGGCAATTTCAGAACTTTCTGCCCAGCCCACATTCATCTGGTCTTTCTCTGTGTTTCTTGGGAAATAGGGATGTGATGGTTTTGCCTAAATTGCTCTCCCTGGTCAGAAAATGCCGGTGGACTCGGCTCCTCGCCCTGCAAACTGCCGTAGCAATGGCAGAGAATGAGCCCCATCTCATTTTATTTTTTTTTTTTTTTTTAACCAAAGCAGGATGATTTCCAACCGGTTACTTTGAAACCGAAGGATGAGTAATCACGCAGTCATGGGGATGGTGAGGTTACAGTTGTTGAAAGGAAGCCTTGAAAATCGTCGAGTGTCGTGTTCAAAGCTCACACGAGGGCAGCACCCATCTGCTGGGGACCACAATGTGCCGAAACGTTGCTCAATGAAACCTCAAGCTAGACTTCTTGTTGTAGAAGCTTTGGGTTTTAAAAATAGCTCTATTGGAAATGTTCCTATCCGGCATGGGCAATGGCCGCAGAGAAGGTCGGGAGAGAAAATCCTGGCTGCGTGTTGGGAATGGGAACGTGCACGCGCAGGGCTTTCTGCTCCTTGTTTTTGGGATAGCTCTGTAGGAGAGGAAAAGAAACCCTCAGCTCTTGGCGAGAGGAGGTGGAGAGGAAGCGGACCCTGAGTCAAAGCTGAAGAGGCTACGAAGGGCTCGGGGCGTGGGGAGCAGCGGTGGGAAGGGTGAGTAGGCCGCGCGTGGCTGCAGCCCAGGAGCTGCTCCCAAGGCGGGTAACCTGGCACTGGGCTGAGACCTCCTGGTGGTTTTTGTCCCATAGGGAAAGTGTCCCTTGAAGAGGTCGGTGTGAATGATGGGGAGATTTTTGGTGGGATCCAGCAGATGTCTGTCCCAAGAAAAACTCACAGGCATCTGGCTGCGATGCCTCTCCCAGAGCCTCCTTCCTCCAACTTGTCTTTACCTCTCTTGTCAAATAAAACCCATCAGAGTTATTAACTCCATTTCAAAGATGCCATCAACCACAACCAAAGGCGTGGCTTAGTCGGCAAAGTGTTAAAAGTCTGTCCAGGAAACTCTCCTGGCCACCCTCCCTGCCAGCCTTCGGCCAGGGAACATGCATGTCTTGGGTTGTTTCCTCACTCTCCGGGGATTTCTGTGACCTGTGGTATGAGCAGCATTGGGTTGCTCATCTAGACATCTTGGCTTGCTCCCCTTGGCCCTGCCAGCATCTGCCTCCATCCTACCCCATCGCGGGGAGGTGTCACTGGCACCTCCAGAGCGCTCTGTGTAGCTGCACCCAGAAATCCTCCCCGTTCCTACCACGGCTGGCCCATGCCCCAGCTCCGGAGGAAACCCAAGCCATAAAGGATGTCCCCACGCTCCGAGAATTTTGCCTTCGCGCCCGCCTTCCGCCACTGCTGGAAGCGACTTTGAGCAAGGCCACAGCGGAGAGGGTCTGCTTTGGGACGGCACTGGCACGGGCTTGTCCTGGAAGAAGGGAGGGCTGAGCCAAGGAGGCAGGCTGTGAGCTGGCTGGGGAGTCCCCGGCAGACCTGGCCCATCTGCCATGGCATCCGGAGGGCTGGGAGGCCGTGGAAAGGCTGCCAGCAGCGCTGCCAAGCGTGAAATGGAAACATGATCTCAGCCTGAGAGCAAAACTCCTGTTCGCTTGGAGGTCTGGCCACTTCTGCAGCGGGGCTGCCGCTCTGGGGAGCTCGTGATGCCAGGAGGCTTGCTGGCCGTGCCGCGCTGGCCAGCCCGAGCCGTTCTTCTCCACAGTCTCCCTCACAAGGGACGCCTGGCTGAGTTAAAAGCAGAAGTCACCAGGACTGGCCTGGCTGTGGGTAGGATGTGGTTGCTCAGCAGCCTTTGGGCACATGCTTGCCCAGGGGTTTTACACATCTCCATCCTCACAGCTCTTTGTGTTTGCCTCTTTGGTCACTTTGGCTCCCTGAATGTGCTCATTCCGCAGTTGGTGGAGGCCAGTCTGGGCTCCTCTGTGGCTCTCAGAAGTGCTGAGGCATTGACAAAAGTTTTGCTGTTAGACTCTCTGAGGCTGCGGAGAGAAGAGAAGGAGGTCTGGTGCCTAAATGGGCTTCAGAAGGTGGGCTGGTTGGGTGAAAACAACCCTTGGCGTACCCAGGCTGTCAGGAGCCCCACGGATTTATTTGCCTCACGGCATTAATCTTGGATCAGGCACATCTCTTCATGTTCTCTGCCATGGACTGTGAGCTTTGGATGCTTCCGAGCAACCTGCAAGGGCACCTGTCCGTGTGTCTGTGTCCACACGGTGGCACTCCGTCTGCCCTGGGTCCTGCAGGCGAGGCGCCTGCCCTGCTTTTGGAAGATGCTTTCAGATCCTCAGATGAGGGTATGCGACCTGATGTAAGTCATAGCAGCGATGCTCTGGGTCCCTGCGCCGCAGGACCGCTCTGCAGCAATGCTCTGGGGCCCTGTGCTGCGTGGTTGCAGCCAGGCTCTTCGCTGTGGTGCATGGCAGGAGGAGCAAGGAGCATGAATAATAAAATATATAAGAAAAAAACCTATATAATAATATATAATATTATATAATAAGAGAGATCCTGGCTGGATATGAGGAGGAACTTTTTCCCTGTGAGGATGGTCAAGCGTTGGAATAGGTTGTGCAGGCTCCATCCTTGANTCCATTCCAACCTGAATTATCCTGTGATCCCATGACAACTCTTCTGGCCATAGCAGCAACATTGCTGCTTACACTCTCGCACCTCAACCCATCTGCCACGTCCTACTCCTACCCACCTCCTTGACCACCAGAGTGCCCAGCTCCTGGCTTTCTCAGCGTATATCTCGGCAAGCTCCGAGCACGACACAATCTGTTCCACGTCGCCCGCTGACGGGTTTGCCGGTGAATCGGCACCATGGAGCTGAGTGTTGCCTCCGGCCTCTGCAGGCAGGCTGGGAGCTGAGGTCATAGCTTGCTGGGTGGAAATATTTACTAGCTCGGTCGTTCCCGCTGTGCTTTCTGAGCCTTTTTGAAAGGCAGGGATCCACCTTCCCGTGCATACCTGCCTAGTCTGGTGGCGCGGCTGCTTTGCTAAGCCTGGGGACGGCTCTGGGGCCGTCCAGGAAGACCCTGTCCAGGGAGGGGACAGTGTGGTTGCCCTCACGAAGCTTTGAAATGCATCGATCTCCCCTCTCTAGCCCAATCCAACCTCCCAGTGTTTTCTATACCAGCACTGGGGTGAGCTCTGCGTTCTTATTAACAAGAGAGCAGGTACTGATTCAAGCTGTTGAATCGATGGAGAAAGGATCCTTGCCCTGCGTTGGATTACTAAATGCTCCTGATTTCTCATTGAAATTTGTTCACCTCCATTTGGGTTTTGCTGGACAAGAAAAATTCTTCTGCCCTGAGAAACATTTTCCCTTGCAAACGCCTCCGACCACAGTTCAGCCATCCCATAACCTACCCTGGACGCACACAGTCTCTTCGGGCCCTCGTTACGCGGCAGGACATACGGACTCCGAAGCTTTAGTGACCTGCTGTGGTGTTTTACTGCCCTTCTCCAAGGGCAAGCGTCAGAGCCGGGCTCCGTCCTCGTGCCGTCAGAGGTGCGTTAGGCTTTGGAGGAGGCCAGCACGTCGATTTGTGAGTGGGACTTTCCTGAAGGCACGGATTCATCTCACCTGCCTTTAGATGTCTTCACCTGAGCATCGCTTTGATGTCAGCCGAGGGGAACAGCTTTTCGAGGCCGTGAGTCATCTGGGCTGTTTTGGAGATGATCTGTACCTGCTCCGCGCAGGGATTTCACGTGTGGTTTTTCACTTTTGTGACTGATACCGTGCCCACGTAACGTTGCCCTCCTAGGCCAGCTCGGTTGTGTTTCCTATCAGCCAACCTGCGGCGAGCTGCTAGCTTCAGATCGATATTTCCTTTTTCCAACCGGCTTGATGAGAAAATTGCAACCGCCTGGCTCGGGTTAAGGAAGCGCTGTTTCTCGTTCAGCAGTCGCTGCCAAGGTTAAGTAAACTCGTGTGGTTCCTGCGCCCAGGGTGGCTCTGAAGAGCTTTAAGGCGAGGTGCGACTGTCACTTTCGTGCCCCGACAGGTAAAGATCTGCTTTATCTACCTGAAAGGTTTGGAGAGGCCACCCAACCCCCCGTCTCTGCCCGGGGCACCCACCGGCCCCAGCGGTTTGCGGGGGGCACGTGGGTGACAGGGGCCAGGGGAGGCGGCGAGGGCAGGACCCGCAGCAGCGGTGCTGTGAGCCCTTCCCAGCTGGCTTTAACCGCTGAGCAACGCTGTGCTTTCCCCTTTAGAGCGCAGGATGCTCGGCTGGCCCCCAAACCCACCCCGAGGGCAGAAGAAGAGCCAGGTTTTTGCTGTGGGTGCAGGACGGGCTGGCAGGGTGGGCTCTGCACCGGTGGCTGCGGAGGTCGTGCTGTAACGGGACACTTGCGGCCTCCGATGCCAATGTGCCCAGCAGCTCAGAGCGGTGCCCAGAGCGTGCCAGAGGCTTTTGTTCATTCTCCCGGTGTTTAGGAAAACACAGTGTTGCCGGCAATTATTTCTTTATCTGGATACAAACCCTCTGGGTATTTCAAAGGGAAATAAACAATTTCCAGGCGCTCAGGTGGGGACGTTTGCAAACCGCCGTCAACTTACACTGCCCCTTTCTGTGAAACTGCCTGGCCTGAGCTTCCCTGATCAAAGAGGCAAGGAAGAGCAGGTAGCGGTCGACACAAACANAGTTTTTAAAGACCAAAGCCCCAAGCAATCTGCTCTAGCCATCTCAGCTGTCCGTGTTTCAAGTAGGAGGTTGAACTAGAATCATAGAATCATAGAATCATAGAACCACAGAATGGTAGGGGTTGGAAGGGACCGCTAGAGATCATCTAGTCCAACCCCCCTGCTAAAGCAGGTTGGCCTAGAGCAGGTTGCACTGGAATGCATCCAGGTGGGTTTTGAATATCTCCAGAGAAGGAGACNTCTCGGCAAGCTCCGAGCACGACACAATCTGTTCCACGTCGCCCGCTGACGGGTTTGCCGGTGAATCGGCACCATGGAGCTGAGTGTTGCCTCCGGCCTCTGCAGGCAGGCTGGGAGCTGAGGTCATAGCTTGCTGGGTGGAAATATTTACTAGCTCGGTCGTTCCCGCTGTGCTTTCTGAGCCTTTTTGAAAGGCAGGGATCCACCTTCCCGTGCATACCTGCCTAGTCTGGTGGCGCGGCTGCTTTGCTAAGCCTGGGGACGGCTCTGGGGCCGTCCAGGAAGACCCTGTCCAGGGAGGGGACAGTGTGGTTGCCCTCACGAAGCTTTGAAATGCATCGATCTCCCCTCTCTAGCCCAATCCAACCTCCCAGTGTTTTCTATACCAGCACTGGGGTGAGCTCTGCGTTCTTATTAACAAGAGAGCAGGTACTGATTCAAGCTGTTGAATCGATGGAGAAAGGATCCTTGCCCTGCGTTGGATTACTAAATGCTCCTGATTTCTCATTGAAATTTGTTCACCTCCATTTGGGTTTTGCTGGACAAGAAAAATTCTTCTGCCCTGAGAAACATTTTCCCTTGCAAACGCCTCCGACCACAGTTCAGCCATCCCATAACCTACCCTGGACGCACACAGTCTCTTCGGGCCCTCGTTACGCGGCAGGACATACGGACTCCGAAGCTTTAGTGACCTGCTGTGGTGTTTTACTGCCCTTCTCCAAGGGCAAGCGTCAGAGCCGGGCTCCGTCCTCGTGCCGTCAGAGGTGCGTTAGGCTTTGGAGGAGGCCAGCACGTCGATTTGTGAGTGGGACTTTCCTGAAGGCACGGATTCATCTCACCTGCCTTTAGATGTCTCCACCTGAGCATCGCTTTGATGTCAGCCGAGGGGAACAGCTTTTCTAGGCCGTGAGTCATCTGGGCTGTTTTGGAGATGATCTGTACCTGCTCCGCGCAGGGATTTCACGTGTGGTTTTTCACTTTTGTGACTGATACCGTGCCCACGTAACGTTGCCCTCCTAGGCCAGCTCGGTTGTGTTTCCTATCAGCCAACCTGCGGCGAGCTGCTAGCTTCAGATCGATATTTCCTTTTTCCAACCGGCTTGATGAGAAAATTGCAACCGCCTGGCTCGGGTTAAGGAAGCGCTGTTTCTCGTTCAGCAGTCGCTGCCAAGGTTAAGTAAACTCGTGTGGTTCCTGCGCCCAGGGTGGCTCTGAAGAGCTTTAAGGCGAGGTGCGACTGTCACTTTCGTGCCCCGACAGGTAAAGATCTGCTTTATCTACCTGAAAGGTTTGGAGAGGCCACCCAACCCCCCGTCTCTGCCCGGGGCACCCACCGGCCCCAGCGGTTTGCGGGGGGCACGTGGGTGACAGGGGCCAGGGGAGGCGGCGAGGGCAGGACCCGCAGCAGCGGTGCTGTGAGCCCTTCCCAGCTGGCTTTAACCGCTGAGCAACGCTGTGCTTTCCCCTTTAGAGCGCAGGATGCTCGGCTGGCCCCCAAACCCACCCCGAGGGCAGAAGAAGAGCCAGGTTTTTGCTGTGGGTGCAGGACGGGCTGGCAGGGTGGGCTCTGCACCGGTGGCTGCGGAGGTCGTGCTGTAACGGGACACTTGTGGCCTCCGATGCCAATGTGCCCAGCAGCTCAGAGCGGTGCCCAGAGCGTGCCAGAGGCTTTTGTTCATTCTCCCGGTGTTTAGGAAAACACAGTGTTGCCGGCAATTATTTCTTTATCTGGATACAAACCCTCTGGGTATTTCAAAGGGAAATAAACAATTTCCAGGCGCTCAGGTGGGGACGTTTGCAAACCGCCGTCAACTTACACTGCCCCTTTCTGTGAAACTGCCTGGCCTGAGCTTCCCTGATCAAAGAGGCAAGGAAGAGCAGGTAGCGGTCGACACAAACACGCGCTGGGTTTTCACGTGGTTGCCACGCTGGAGTTGCTTTTAAGGACGTATTCAAAAGGCAGAGGTCTATAGAAACTCCCATATAAGCCGGGCTGTGCCTTGCTTCGCAGGGAACGTGCAGCGAGGAGCCCGCCGGCTTGTCTCTGCGCCTGCAAATCCCATCGGAGAGGCTCGAAATTGGAGGTGCAGAGTTGGCACCTGGCTATAAGGGAGACGACCAAGGCACCAGGTTATTGCGTTTGCTCCTGGAGTCGGGAGAGGGCGTGCGGTGCGGGGCTGCGGACACGGTTTGCTACAGAAACGTTTAATCGACGGGAAGGCTGTTTCGAAAGTTAAATTCAGAGCTGCTCGGGCGCCTTCCCCAGCCCATTGTTGTGGTTTTACAATCACATTTTCCTGTTTTTGAAACAAATGTTTTTCTCTCCCCCGGGGCTGTACGAAAGCCCTACAAGAGCAGCAGCGGAAGGTGGCCGCAGGGCTGCAGCCCCCAAGCAAAACACCCACCCGCCGGCATCGCCCCTTCCCTCTCCTTGCCATCCGCTTTGCGCAACACGCGCCAGCGCTGACAGCAACGGGAGGGTGAAATGGGCGGGCAGAAGGGTGATTATTTTTTATTTTTTAATTTTTTTTTTTTTTTTTAAGGCGGCGGTTCCTCTTTACTGTGCTGCGGTTTCGTGCTCAGCAGCAGGACGGTGAAGGTATTTTCGTAGGTCTTATTCAAGGAGTGTCTATTTAAAACAAACTTCTGGGCTGCCAAGCAAGCGTCATTGCAGTTAACAGCACAGACAGAGGATGGGGCTGTGGGGAAATGGGTCGGCTGGTGGCAGCTCCTTGAGGGCTTCTGCCACTGTGGCTGTCTGAGGGGTGCTGTGAGGTCTCTGAGGGTCCTTGGAGCCTGAGCCCCAGCTAAATCCATACGGAGGGTGGACCCACCACGGCATACGCAGAGGTGGTGCGAGACAAGAGCTTGTGGAGGAGCAAAAACTATTTATTATACAAGTTCCTGTATGCAGAGTGTCTGCGTGCTCCGAGCGTTTTGCATTTAAATATGCATGGTTTTACATTCAGTGAATGGGAGTCGAGAAGCCTAAACGCTGAGCGGTTGCTCTGCCGAGCCACTCCAGCTGTGCCCGGCGCTTCCAGGCAGGATGTGACCGGGGCCAAAATTGCGCTGGGAGTGGGTTAACGCTTGCCCAGCGTGGCCAGGACCTGCTTAGCCCCTGGTCTGGCCCCTCTTCCTTCACTCGTCCAGGTGAGAAATGAAGCACGAACTCTTCGAGCGCCTGCGACACAGCCCGAAGACGTGATCCATCGCCCACCGCTCCGTGCCTGCTCACCCAAAGCACCGCTCGGCGCCTCCTTCCCAGCCCGGCTGCGCGTTGCCCAACGCAGGGTGTGAGCTGCTGCTCTTGTATTGTACATCAGCAAATAAAAAAAGGCATCAAGCACTCTTGTGCCCAAGTCAGCAGCTCGCCCACCTGCTTGCTGGGTCAGCCAGCGCCGCTGCTGCTGCTGGCAGGCTCAACAGGTTGGCCTCAGGCCCTCCCAAGCATCCCACATCCAATCCCCAGCAGAGAAGAAATAAGGGGGAAAGCAAAGAGAAAGTCTGTGACGGAAAGGTAGGGGTTGGGAGGAATGCTTTAATCCTTTACCCGTGCACCAAGCGGGCTCCCCGGTGCATTCGCAGCCGCAGGCTCCTTCGGCCAAGCTGCTCGCAGAGGGGCGCCAGGTAGCGCCGTGCAGGGCTCTCCGGTGTCACTGGCACGAAGCTGGAGTTGAGGGAGGGAACTTTTTAGATAGGAACTGAGGAAAAGGAGCAGGTTTCCCTCCCAACCACATTTCCAAATCTGCCAGTGCCAAGACACGCTGCCCTGGGTGCCGCGTTAGCCGTGGCCCTGCTCTGTCGCGACGGGGCTCATGAAGATGCGGGCAGCAGAAGCAGCTTTATCTCCCCTGCCGCGGAGCCCGGTGGGGTAGGTAATGTCCCTGCCTGTAGGTGGAAGAAAAGGGCATGCTCGGAGCCAACGCTGTGTGCTGGAGCATTAGCAGGAGATCCGCAGCTGCCGAGTGGGGGCGAACAGTGATTTTCAGCACCTTACGAGGGTAAAGCGTCCTCCTGCCAGACTGTGAGTCCTTGCTGCAGCTCGGAGAGGCCAAAGTATATCTGACACACGCACAACCCCATTTCCCCCTGAAAAGCAGGAGAAACCTTCGGTTTTTCACGGTTTGTGAGGCCCACGGGTGACCTGGGAGGTCCAGACCATGCACAGCCCTGGACCAGCCCTAAGGAGAGCAGGGCTTTGCAGCTGCAGGACGGGCAGGAGGAGGAGCTGGGTGTTTGGGATGGAGAGGGTGTGGATGGAGGGAAGAGGGGACAGATCAGCACAAAGGCAGCGTACAGGGTGCTGGGCGGTCCCTGAGGCTGTGGCTCCCACCTTCAGCTCGGTGCGCTCCCACCTTCGGCTCACGCTTTGCTCGGGTAATTACGGAGCCATGGGGATGTCATCAGTCCTGGCAGGCACAGCTGGCTGCTGTTCCCTACTTTTACCATGTTCTTCCCTGGGATCAGCAGGATCCCTACGCTTGAACACAGCCCTCCGGATGTCGGCAACAGCCGAGCGTCCGCCCGATCGCCGCTGCACACCACCGCGGAGATCCCGGGCAGCTTTCTGCTCCCAGGACTCTGGTTAGGACGGGCTTGTGCCAGGAGAAAGCTGGCTGCAGCCCAGGTTCCCAGCGCAGCTCCACAAACCAGGGCGGGCCAGAGAGCTGAGCGCACATCAGAAGACGCTCTCCTCCGGGGAGCGTTGCTCTCGTCTGATCGAAACTGCAGTCACTCCTCACCTGCCGCAGCCACCTCCTACAGGGCCTCTCGCCGTTCCCGCCTGCAGCGGGCAGAGAAGCTACAGGCAGCAGGCGTGGGAAGGGGAGCGCGGCAGCTCTGGGCTTGGGTGGGCAGGAGGTGGTGGCTGGGGGTCTCTGACATGCCCCCGGCTGGGGGACAGAGGCTGGGAGAGCTGCTGAGAACAGGGGTGCCCACGGCCCCCATGCACGGGTCATCCCGGGGAGTATGTCTGGCCTCACGGCTCCTGCCGTTTGGGGGGCCAGCAGTGCACCCCTAGCCCTGGGGACATTCCCAGGCTTATCCTCGTGTTTTCCAGCTCTCTGGCTTGCCGCGTGACTCGGGATCGTGGTGTGATGGGAACTAGAAAAGCACGCCTGGCTGCTCAGCAAAGGATTCGGTCGGGCACCGCCGCTGCTGCCCACCCTCCTTCCCCCTCCATGGCAGACCAAGACCTTCCTCGGGCTCTCCTCCACCCCAAGCGCTGGGGCCGAGCCCGTGCGGGGCCGCTGCGGGAAGCCTCCCCGCTTGCCCTGAGCCTTGGCTCGGACGAGCCCGGGCGGCCTCGATCTTGGTCTCCTTCGCCGGCAGCCTGAGGGTTGCACAACGCACGGGGGGTGAAGCGCATTCATCTCCGCCGATCAAAATAGCACGTTTCTTTCACAATCGGCAGCGGGTTCTGCACATGTCCCCCCGCCCGGCTGCAGCAGAGCCCCAGCCTTGCTGGCGATGGTCTGCAAGGGAGGAGAGACTCGAGAAAGGGAAGCGGTGCCTTGCTTTCCAGGCTAAAAATACCGGCTGCGCTTCCAAAATAATCTCGGTTGAATGATCTCGATCGACCGCCACAGTCCAAGGCTGCCAGCTCTGATACCCTGATAACTTCGGTCTGAGCTTTGGGCACCTGGATGGAGGAAGGTCTTGTCGGGATCTCGGAGGTGGGTTTTGCTCTTCGTGCGCAGGTAATTTCTGAATGGGGTTGTAATGGGAGAAGCCAGGCTTCCTCTTCTTCTTTTCTCAAAATGTGAATGTGAAAAAATTCACGAATTTCGAAGCTGAATACAAAGGCCAGAAAACCTCTGCTCTTCCAGCCCGCCCCAAACCTGACCTTTTATTTGGGCAGTTATTTTGCAAGAGAAAAACACCGGCTTCCTCCAGGACGCCCTGGGGTAGATTCTTGTGGGTTATACTGGAACGGGGAGGGATCCGCAGGAATGAAGGGGCTGGCTGAGCTCAGGAGCACCAACCCCAACTTGCCCTTCCCGCTGTGTCTGAGCCTTTCCGAAGGATGAATCTGAGGGGATTTCGGGCACTGAGCACGCGATAGAGCTAGATGGGCAGGATGAAACCCTTTTTCCTGCTGCTGCCCGACGTGAACCATTGAGAACGGTCCCCACCAATCACACCTTCGGCTGGCTCCGCTGAGTAAGATGCAAATTTATGCAGAGTGGGGCCTGCTGGGGCTNCGATAGAGCTAGATGGGCAGGACGAAACCCTTTTTCCTGCTGCTGCCCGACGTGAACCATTGAGAACGGTCCCCACCAATCACACCTTCGGCTGGCTCCGCTGAGTAAGATGCAAATTTATGCAGAGTGGGGCCTGCTGGGGCTTATGTTGGGAAGTTATTGACTGTTCTCAGAATGAGCTGTTAGTCATAAAAACATTGTCACGGCAGTTTTGGTGGTGCTGGGGCTCTGGGAGCGTATCAGTGTCCCACTCTCGCACAAGCCCTCGCAGCCCTGGGAAACCTGTGTGTCCCCTTGGTGCTCAGCAGCGGGGCCAAAGTGGCTCATCCGCCCCGTATATTCGTGATTTCCCATTGCTCGTGCAGCCAGAGACGCTTTGCAGGTCGTTGTGTCCTTCTTGACGCTGCTTGGCTTTGCGGCGTGGTCCTCCCGCGGTCCCAAAGCACGGCTCGGGCCGGCACACGCACGGACCCCCTTCCCGGTGGGGGTCTGAGCCCCCAGCCGTGTGCTGGCTTCTCCACCAACCTGGGAAATAGCCACCACCTTTGCAGCTCGTGAAACCAAGGACATCAATGCTTCTTCTGCCATCCGTCGACTTCCTCCACTGACACCGACGCTGAGGTTTCCCTGTTATCTCCCCCGGCTTCAGTTTGGTTTTCATTTGCAACCATTTCAAGTGACTAGCGCTTCTGTTCCAGGGTTATTTTCCAAACCAGAGAGGCATTAAGTGTAACCTCCGTAATTCTGAGATGGTAAAAAAGCCTTTGTCCCCTGCCTCTCTTTGCCACGGACTGAACCTCTGCCAGGTGCTGTTTGAGGACCACGCATCTCCTCAGGCGAGCTCTGCCAAGCATTTCCGAGACGAAACTGTGGATAAATGAGGTTCTGAGAGTTTGGGAATGAAAGGGAAGGAAAGGCCAACCCAGAAGAAAACTGGCATAAATGAAAGGGAAAGAGAAAGCCCCGAAGGTGAGATGCACCGTAAGCGGCTGCACTTTGAGCCTCCCGGCTTCAGAGAGCGCCGAAAATAACCGCTTGGCAACCGGGGCTCACAACTGTGTGCCAGCCCGTGTGCACGCATGCATGCTTGATGTGTAACTTCCCATATTCTTTTCTGGTACCGTAAGAGTGAGCGAAATAGCTCAGCAAAAACAGAGCCGCTGCCCACCCGTGTTTCGGTGTTCATCTCACTGCGTCTGCACCGGTTGACCTCCAGAGACGCAGGGCGCAGCAGCGGAGCGACGGCTCCTCCGGGCCTCCTCGCGTCTGGGACGAGGGAGGGATTCGCTCTGCATCTGAGGTGATTTCTTCTTTGGAAAAGAGAAGTGTAATTCAGTGGTCAGAGAATCCCCTGCACTTTGGATTTCCTGGAAATGCAGCTGTCTTTTCGCAGAGGAGCTGCGGCCAAATAACCGCCGTCACGGCCTCCTCGCCCCGCGGTCGGTAAGGAAATCTCGGGCGAGATCGCCCTGCCTTTGAACGGGGTTTGGAGCCCCTGAGCATCTCCTCTGCTGCTCCGGATTTGGCTCATTTTCTTTCTTTGAAGTGCTGGGGACCACGCGCTGCGTGGGGACGTGCCCGCTGTCCTGCCCTCAGCTCGTCCCCTCCTCGCCCCGTCATGTCCGGCTGCGATGGGTGCTGCCCCATCCCGGCTCTGATACCCCCCAGGAGGGTCCATGGGCGAGCTCCTGCAGCGGGAGAGTCCCGACAGCAGAGCGAGTCACGGGGGAACTCGCAGGAGAAAGGTGTGTCTTAAGCCTGCAATTTTACGCAATGTAGGAGTTTTTCTCAGGGCTGTGCGGACGTGCCTATCTCCAGTTAGGCTTGCAGCGCTCTCCTCGGGTTAGGGCCTTCCGTCAGCGTGCTTGCTGCCCCTTTTTTCAGCAGCTTGGTGGCTTGGACATTCATCCAGGATAGAGGGGTCTCACGGTCAAGTTTGGCTTCTAGCGACAAGGACTTGAACCGTACTCCCACCTACCCTGGGTCTTTCCAACCACTCGGCCGAGGGATTGCTAGAATGAGCTGCTCACAGTCTCTCCTGTTGAAGCAGGTCTGCTCTATATAAAATAATACCGCGTTTGTTGGGCAGGAGGCAAGGTGGGTCCCTCCTCCTGGGGATGAGGGTGCTCCTGGGTGCTCCCATCAGTGAACAACCTGAGTTCTGGGTCTTGCTCTAAAGGTTATTTGCAGTGCAGCTGCTGAGATGGTTGTCAAGAGCGAGAGGGCTACAAGGAGAGGTGAGGGTTGCCGGTCGGGTTTAGCGTGGGGAAGAGGAGAGGTCTTAACCACAGCCTACCACGACCTGAGGGCCGGCACAAGCCAGCGGGGTCAGCCTATTCCCAGCGGTACCACAAGATACAACAAAAGGCGTCTGGGCCAGTTTGCGGTTGGCTGGTAGAGGCTGGGCAAAGTGGAGGTGTTTTGCGGAGAGGTGGAAGGTCTCCATCGTTGGAGATGACCAGCCCGAGAGAGGCAAAGCCACAACCACCCTGCTGTGGTGGTGGGGAAAGCGATGCTCTGAGGACAAGGCTGGACTGGCGCCCGCAGAGGTCCCTTCCCACCAGCACTCCAAGCCCCGAGACATCGGCCTGACCCAGCGTGGCTCTAAGCCTGGCGTTTTAAACAGAAACCATCACCCGGTCTCAGTGGGGCACAAAGACAGGAGGTACCGAAGCCTGACTGGAGCATCAAAAACCTGGGATGCTACGTGTTGGGTGGTTAAAACACAGCCTGAATATTCATGGGGGTTTTAGAGCACCTGAAAATACTGCTCTGAAAAGGAACGGTTGGCTCAACTTCAATTAAAGAGTTGCTACGCTCCTTAAATTTAAAGCACACTGTGATCTGTGTGATATTCTGAATCAACAGTATTTAATTTTCAAAGATAATACACTTAAGGCAGTAATATAAATCGCAGTAGAAAAGGCTGGCAAGCGTCGTGGCTCCTTCCTGCTTGCACGTCCCATGTCCTTCTGGAGCCACCCTTACTTTTACCAGCCGGATGCACCAAATCCAAATGATGGGGCCACTTGAAAGGACTTGTCGTTGGCGACGGGGTCCCAAGGAAACGGGCAGGAAACGGCACCGATCTCCCAAAGAGAGCCCCGTGTTTTTGTCTCCGCACCCTCTGCGCTGCCACACAGCTCTCACTGCAGACTCTGCTGGATTTCAGATTTTGTAAGCACAGCCGCAGTGGAAGAGTCTTTTCCAAAACTTAATGAAGGAAGTCTGGGCTCAGGGTCCAGCTGCAAGGGATTTTAAACGTGCAATTCTTAGTTTTTCCTCCCTAGGTGTGTCTGTGAGTCGTACTGGACTGTCTCTAGCAAAGAGCAGCGTCCTGCCTGAGCCAGCAGGTTTGGGAAGCGAGATAAAAAGCGGCAGTAACGGCAGAGCTTCTTACCGAAGAGCTCTTGCCGCAAGAGGCGAGTTTCTTAAGTTCCTGCATGTAATCATCCCGACCCTTACATTTGCTGTATCTGGGATTTATAAGCTGTGGTGAAGCTTCTCTTGTGGCTCACTGATCGGTTTGGTAGGACCGAATACGGCACGGTTGGTGCGGAGGAGCGGTTGAACCCCACGGAGGTTAAGTTCGGCAAGCACCGCGCCGCGTGGCTTTTCTGTGACGTTAAAAAAAAAAAAA
>VZSC01005714.1:68029-115424 GCA_013398225.1 Steatornis caripensis
GCCTTTGTCCCCGCCTGGCCCCGCCGCCGGCCTCAGCCCGGCCCCCGCCCGAGGTAGGCACCGGGGCGGCGGAGCGGGGACGGTTGCAGCGCGGCTCCGGGAGCCCCGGCGGGGGTGAGAGGCCTCGCTCGGGCCGGGTGCCCCTTCCGCGAGGGGTGGTTAGAGGCTTCCCCCGGGCCGAACCCCCCAGCGCCGTGCAGGAGGGGCCTCCCCGGGCCGGGCCTGGCCCCACTCTCCCAGGGGGGAGATGCCGCCCCCCGGGGCAGCCCCGGCCGAGCCCCCTGAAGGGCTCTGCTCGCCCCCCTCCGCAGGCCTTGCCCCCGCTGCCCCCCAGGGCCCCTCGGAGCTGGCTCCCGTGAAGGAGCGCCCTGAAGCCGGGCTCTGCGTTACACCGGCATCCCCGAGCCCCATCGGGGTGTTCTCCCTCCCGGGGGCCCTTGTGGGGTGCGCAGCCTCCAGCCGGGGCTGTGCTGGGGGTGGTAGTGCCCCCCATCTCGACGGAGAGGTGCTGGCGTACGAAGCACGAGCTGGCGTGCCGGGCTCTGGGCGAGGGAGCATGCGATGACCCGGTGCGCAGATGGCTGCGGCGGAGAGCCTGGGCTGGTGCCTGGGGAAGCGTCAGGTGACGGTGGCTTCAAGAGCAGACACAGGAGGAGACGGCGTCTCACGCGAACGCGTGCTTGTGGCTGCGGATGTAAGCCCCGCCAAGCTGCCGGAGCCGAGCGAGAGACTTCAGGCTCGTGAGTCCCCGACTTGTCGGGTCGAGGGAGGTCTGCAGACCTGTGTCCGCCTCCGAGAGCGGGTGTTTAGAAATGGTAAACCCGAGCCTGTTGTTTGTGGGAACCTTTTTTTTCCAGTCCTGTCTCCTTTCCCTTCTGAAGGCCAGCTGGCGCTTGCAGGAAGCGAGGCTTTGAGGGCAAAGGAGTGACAGCACTAACAGCTCTGCTGGTTGCCTCCCCCTTGGGTGTATTTACTGAAATGGCACCTCTCTTTCTCTCTGAATACCTTGTTGAGAAAGGATGTGAGCAGCTGCACCGGGAGGAGAGTTGTCGATACCCTGAGTAGCCCGGATCCGTCTGGAGTCTGAGCGTACGAGCCAATGCAGCCCACAGATCTGCGAGTCATCCAAGATTTGCCCTTTGCTGGCAATCCCTGAGCTCCCACGGGGAGAAGCAGCAAATCTTCCCACACCTTTTTCCATGGTAAAGGTATTATCTGGAGTTCGGGCATGTTATGAGGCTCTGCTGAGTAATGGGACGTCGGGAGGCTCCTGCAGAGGCGGTGTTGAGATGCGCGCCTGGGCTGGACTTGGCTCGGTGGCGGGTGTGCGGGAGAGACGAGGTGTCGCTTGTTGTGAGAGAGAAAGGGAAGCAAATGGCCCGAGGACTGGGACTGTGCAGTAGTTTTAGCCCAGGTGGATGATCAGAAAGCGGTTTCTGCTGGGCGTTTGTTCTAGCAGACGGTCAAAGCAGCGCGCTCTGGGAGGCTAGGGAGGGTGGGCCCCGCTCTCTGAGGGTCCGGATGCGACACCTCTGACCAGATGTTTGCAGAGCATTTGCAGCCTGGAAATCACAGCCTTTCTCAGGAGATCTCCAGCGCTTCCTGGTTTGCAGCGAGGATCGGCAGATTTCAGCACTTCCTACTCAGCTGCCTGATGCGAGCAGGAAGTGGGAGCACGAAAATGGCAGCAAANACAGCACTAACAGCTCTGCTGGTTGCATCCCCCTTGGGTGTATTTACTGAAATGGCACCTCTCTTTCTCTCTGAATACCTTGTTGAGAAAGGATGTGAGCAGCTGCACCGGGAGGAGAGTTGTCGATACGCTGAGTAGTCCGGATCCGTCTGGAGTCTGAGCGTACGAGCCAATGCAGCCCACAGATCTGCGAGTCATCCAAGATTTGCCCTTTGCTGGCAATCCCTGAGCTCCCACGGGGAGAAGCAGCAAATCTTCCCACACCTTTTTCCATGGTAAAGGTATTATCTGGAGTTCGGGCATGTTATGAGGCTCTGCTGAGTAATGGGACGTCGGGAGGCTCCTGCAGAGGCGGTGTTGAGATGCGCGCCTGGGCTGGACTTGGCTCGGTGGCGGGTGTGCGGGAGAGACGAGGTGTCGCTTGTTGTGAGAGAGAAAGGGAAGCAAATGGCCCGAGGACTGGGACTGTGCAGTAGTTTTAGCCCAGGTGGATGATCAGAAAGCGGTTTCTGCTGGGCGTTTGTTCTAGCAGACGGTCAAAGCAGCGCGCTCTGGGAGGCTAGGGAGGGTGGGCCCCGCTCTCTGAGGGTCCGGATGCGACACCTCTGACCAGATGTTTGCAGAGCATTTGCAGCCTGGAAATCACAGCCTTTCTCAGGAGATCTCCAGCGCTTCCTGGTTTGCAGCGAGGATCGGCAGATTTCAGCACTTCCTACTCAGCTGCCTGATGCGAGCAGGAAGTGGGAGCACGAAAATGGCAGCAAAAGTGCTTGCAGTGAGGCTGGAAGCTCAGCAGGCGTAAGCGCATGGGGTGGCAATGAGGTTAGAGCTGGCCTGAACAGGGTCCTAAACCTTTTGGACGTGTCGTTGGGGAATGGACGAGTCACGACACTAGGGCCGGTCTGTGGGCACGCATCTCATCCTGGGACAGCAGGAAGGACGAAGGTGCTGCGTGACTGCACGTGATCGTGCCTTTCCGTACAGTTTATTAATAAACGGCTTTGTCGCATCCTGCTGGGGATCGAACAGGAACCTCCCTGGGATGGGGGGAGGCTCGTGCTTTGGGTTTGGGCTGGGGGCTGTCCATTGCAGTTCTGAAGTGGTAGAGGCGTCTCAGTGCCACGCAGTGTTACACCTGGACTAGCAAAGCGCTAAACTTCGTGCCCTCATGCGATCAGGGGTCTGGATTTGTGTTGTGCCTCTGGCAGGGATGGGGGATTGAGGCCTGTGGTGGCCGGAGCGCGAGTGTCACGACTGGCCCTGGTTTCTGTGTTCGCGCTTCGCTGGGCTGGCGGTTGGAGTAAAGACCCAGCTTATAGCTGGTGCTGGGAAGGGAGGCTGGTTGCTTGAAGTTTTCTGAGGCCCTAGGGATGTGAGCGGCCACACCGATGGCTTTGGGATACGTGGCTTAAACTGAACAGTTGTCCCACCATGGGGCACTGGCATAGGAACAACTCTTGGGAAGGTGAAAGCCAGTGCTGCAAAGCCCTAACTGTTTAGAAACTGTCGAAAGAAAAGCGTGGTTCGCAAATGTCAGTAGTAAGGAGGCATTGCGTACTTGGAGCCTGTGGTTCAGATTTTCAGGCTCTTCCCTGTTCAAATAGTGGGACGCAATGGTATACGTGCGTTTTGAGAGAGCCCGGGAGATCCTGCAATCATGTATTTAACAGCTGGGACCCTGGGGAGGGGAAAAAACAAACAAGTGTGCTGGCAGCGCTCCGAAAGAAGGCAGCTCCTGCTGCCCTGCTGCTTGGCTCTCACAGGGGAGGCGTGCGAATCTCCTCTTCGATCTCTGGTTCGAACATCAAGATCTTAGTTTTTCTGATCTGATTTATTGCCTTTTGATCTCCATCCAGCCCCGTAGCTGCTCTGGGCTACAGAGGGACGGGACAGCACAGAAAGGGTAGGTGAGTCAGTCCTGCGAGCTGCTGAGTCCTCCATGTCTGTGTCTCATTACCTTGCTATGCTCCCTGAAGGCAGGAATGCATCCTTCCCTCGTTCAGGCTTTGCCGGCTTCCTATTAGTAGCTTTGCTGACTTTCGCGTCGTTGGTAAAATGGGGGAGATGACAGACGGCCAGAGAAGCGTGTCCTGGCCTTGCTGAGTTTGAACGGTCTGGTTGCAGCTGGGTGGGCTCGCGTCAGACTTGAGCAGCCCTCTGTGACCAAGGCTTTGAGAGCCCCGCACGGTTCAGCTCCCGGCTGGCACGGCTGGTCTTGTTGTCCGCTGCTCTGGCTGCGAGACTGCCCTAAAAATACTGCAGAAACGCCTGCCGCTTGCAGCCTCGCTGAATGGCTGTAATGTTTTCCTGCCTTTGTTGGTGCCTTAAAGTCCGTGGTTTGTTTCTGGCCAGCGTGCTCCCACCTCTTTGGGTGCCTCCGGGCTGCTCTGCTGAAGTGCCTTCCCTCCAAGAGCAGGGCCGGGCCTGACGTGTGTTAGGGGCAGATCTGTCGCTCAAAGGGGGTCTGAGTTGGTCCATTTGTTGTGTGATGTGACGGCCTCGTGAAGCTTGCATGGGGGTGTACGGTGTTCAAGAGGCGTGCCGGGACTGGTGGGGTGCGCTACGAGTCGCTGGTGCCGCTAATGTTAACTTCTAGCAGAAGAACTTGGGTCTGGTTAAACGGAGCCAAGGAAGTTTGAGAGCTCAGTGCTGTCCCGCAGAATGCGTGCGGGGGATTTGTTTTCTTTCTCTGCCTTGGAGAGCTCCGTCTTCCCTTGAAACTGTCTTCCAGATATAGCAGCGGTTGCTAACACTGAATGAATGCGTGCTGAATTTAGGCAGCTCTGAGGCTGCTGTATGTTGTGCAGGATTCCATCGTTTGGGCCTGAGTTTAGGCAGAGCAAGTGAAGCTGGTATGCTTGGGTGGCATTGTCCCAGTTGTCAAACTATAAATAGCAAACGGCGCCCAAGCGCTTGTTCAACTGACTCTGGAAATTTCCCAGACTCACCTTGGTGGGGGGTGGAATTCGTGCCAAGGCACATCAGCCCTTGGCAGAGCGGGGCTGAAGACTGTGCATGCTCAGCGTGATGCAGAAGTACCCTAAGCGAGTCGATGAGGTGGCTGAGGTGGTGCGGTGCCGTACGTCTGTGTCACTGTGGTCCCTGTTGGGCAATATCTGAGGATGCTGAGGAAAGAGCCTTGAGTCAGTGCTGTGCTGTCACCCAGAGAAGTCTTCAGCAGGGAGGGAATGTCCTAAGTGAGGACCTTGACGGAGATCCTGACCCCAAGGAGGGGCTGGAACGAGATAGCGGCTATCTGTTACGCTTCAACACCTTAGTGCATCCATCACGGGTATCGGTTTGTCTTCCCTCATCCTAAGAGTTTAGTCCGTCTGCGTTCAAGGCTAAGTGTGCGGGATGGTGCTCGTGGTTGTCAATGCAAGAATATGAAGGTGTCTCTGAGGACGGCGTCCTGCTCGCTCGCTCGCTTGCTTTTCGCTCCTCCGCACAGTAACAAACCGCACCGCTCGCTCGGAAGCTTCGTCCCGTGGGGTGTTTGTATCCAGGCGTAGGAACGCATGCCAGCGGCAGAATTAGCTCTTCCACAGGGTTGCGTTGCACGGTTGGATCAAAATACTGCTCGCACCAGCGCAAAGCAAACACTGCCGCTGGTCTGGCACGTGGTCGCGCTCGCCCCGTGGCCTCTCTGTGCTGTGGGAAATGACGGCGTGTGCTTCGGGGGGATGGAGGCTCTGCGCCGGGAAGGTGGGTGCTGAAGGTAGGGAACCAGAGGAAGGACACTGTAGTTGGAGGAAGAGCTGGAAGCGGACAGTGTTGCTGGCTTCCACAAGAGACTCATGTCACTTGACGGAGAATTTTTTTACATGTGCAGGGTGTCCCTGTCAGTGGTGCCTGCCTGGAGCGTCCTCCCAGCGCTTACCCGGCGAGTGGGACAGGAGCGGGAGTCGCTGCGGGCGGTACGTGGCTGCCAGCTTTTCGCACTGTCGGCCCATTGCTCTTCTGGGCTGCTTGTGCGTCACAGTGGGTTGCCTGGGATCAAAAAAGCTCTGCTGGTTTACTGCAGCTATCCTAAAGTAATACCTCAAAACCGAGACCCAAACCATCGCTTATTTTAGAAATGATTCAGTTGATGGTACAAAGCATGAAATAAGCAGGTAGGGCTTCCTGGTGCATTTGAGCATCTTGACGAGATTGCTCTCGCCCGTGCGGATTCATTGGGTTACTGTAGGAGATCCTGGACTTTCCACCCAGCTGCTCTCCCACCTGCCTCTCCTGCTTTGCCTCTTTTATTCCCTTTCTCCACTTTCCCTTTTACTTGAGTACACCCAGTTCTGCTGCAGCTTCCCTTCTGCCTCCTTGGCAAGGAGTTTGTTAGGCATTTATAGAAATAAACCTGGAAGGTGTCCTGATCCAGTTTGTGTTCGAGTTGTAGCTGGAAGGATATCAGCCCATCGCTTGGGTCATCCTCTTCTGCAAAAGCCAGCAGCGTGTCCAAGGAGCATCTGGATCATCCCATGGTCCTGCAAGTGCCTTGGAGTTGAGTTCCACGGAGGATGGAAGCAGGGCACCGGGGCAGCCTCCGCAGGAAGGGCTCGGGACGTGGTGCTGGGAGCGGTTCTCCGGGGGCTGTTCTGGGAGCGGTTCTCTGGGGGCTGTTTGTGAGCCTTCGCGGAAGGAGAATCTCTTACGCAAGGGAGGGGGAAAACAGTGTTGATGCTGAGGCTGCTTTTTCAAAAGCCGCTGTTGCGTAAGTGCGAAGCCTTGGGCAGCACAGAAAACGTGGAGAACATCACTTCCTAGCAATCGCTCAAGACAAAGCGAGGCTTGCTCTCTGAATTTCTTCCTTTATGCGTATCCTAAACTTCAAGGCTTATGTAAATTCTCCAGGTTTGCTCGCGGCTTGATGCACTTAAGTTGCAGAGGATATGTTTCCATACATAGCCTGGGGGTGCCACTACCAAGTGAAAATAGTTTCTTCTGCTCCTGCCATAAACTCTTTTCTTCATCTAGCTGCCTTCAGCGCCACTTCAGAGGCCAGTGAAAGCAGCTGCTTTCCAGTATTAGCTTCCAGTGGCTGTAGGGTGGGAATATTCCCAGCAGAGAGGCTGTCTCGGGGGTGGGAGTGTGTCCCTGCTCCCTCCCTCCCCTTTACAGCCCAGAGCAGAGGAGAAGCACCGTTCTTGCGCTTCCCTTGCCTTGCTCAGACACAGGTTTTGCCATGTCCTTTCTGCCATCCGTGTAGGCTCACCCTAGGTTCTCTGGCCTCGCTGTCCTTGTCCCAGGGCGGAGGCACGGCCTGGCACGTGGCTCCTTGCTGTCCCAGGGGTGTTGAGGATGGAGGGCTGACTGTTTCTGCAGACACTGCAGAGCCTCTGGATGCAGGAGCCTCTGCTTCTCTTGGGGCTCATCTCCTGGCTTCTGCTGAGCTCAGGATCACGCCTGCCTCCTCCTTTCCCTTCTTCCAGGACTGCCCCAACACCTTCCTGCAGCAGTGGAGGGGTCCCCAAGTGAGGACGTGGAGGTGCTGGTGGGCGGGCTCACGATACGGTCCATCATCTGCCTTGAAAATTGCTTCNTGGGGCTCGTCTCCTGGCTTCTGCTGAGCTCAGGATCACGCCTGCCTCCTCCTTTCCCTTCTTCCAGGACTGCCCCAACACCTTCCTGCAGCAGTGGAGGGGTCCCCAAGTGAGGACGTGGAGGTGCTGGTGGGCGGGCTCACGATACGGTCCATCATCTGCCTTGAAAATTGCTTCCGCGGAGGCCAGGCGTGAGAGCGGACGCAGTTCTCTGCGTGGCTCAGGGATGCATCAAAGCCTGATGAAACTACTGGGCACTCTTCGTGTGTGTGCTCTGCCCTGCATAGCCTTGCTGCTCCGCTCTGCGTTGGGGCTGAGACGAGGTGGATCCTCCTTGTCCTTGGTGGCACTTCTGTCCCCGCAGCACAGTTGCAGAACAGAGCTGCCACCAGCCGGAGGTGGCAACGTCCCAGAAGAAGGGTTCCCCATGCTGGGGGACAGTCCCTGCTGCGGTGCCGGGGTGGCTGGGTTTTGTCTGGGTGCCTGCGGCCGCGTGGCTGTCACCTGCTGGCGTGGGGCGGGCAGAGAGGACGGCAGCGCTGGCTCATGCCACTGTAATAATTGAACTGCAGCGTTAAGCAAGTCTGTGGCTTGTGATCGTTATTCAGAGTGCTCAGCCTCTTTGAAACCGTGCTTTAATACAGGCGGTTTGACAGAGGCCTTAATAAGCAGTTGCTGTCTGGGCGACGACTGGAAGTGGAGGTGCCGTGTTCCCTCGGATGCCCTGTGTGAGTTTGGGAGGATGTTTTTATAACAATTCAATTATTTAGCACTGTGGACTCTGTTGGTCCCTGCTTATGACTTAGTCCTGTCCAAAAGACAGCAGAAAATACATTTTTAGGTTTTGAGCAAGCCAGCAGAATACACTGGCATCACAAGTATTCAAACACACGTGCTGACGAGGTGGATGTGCTATGAACTAGCAGAGAGCTGCTGCAGGGACCCGTTTCAGGTGGTGAGTTTGATTTCCAGAGACCGTAGCTTGAGCGTTTGTATTTGATTTCAACCCTTAGATACTGGGAAAACGCTCCGAGTATTGCCATTTCCATTTCCTCACATTAATCTCAGTGTTGGTTGCTAACCGAGACCAGATCTTTCCTAAACACATCTGGCGACTAGGCACCATCGCAAGCCTTTCTTCTAAGGGTGTGCTACGCTGAAGAGCCGTGAGGGTCTGCTCGAGGTTAGAAAGCAAAGGAAAGGTTTGGGCTTTGTGGGTGCTCTGTCTGGTTGCTTTGGTGGCGTTGGCTCCCTTTGAGGCTCGTCTCGGCCGTGTGCAAGTGCTCGGTCGCAGCAGGATATCTGGCAGCCCTGCTCCACGAAGGTGCCTGGGCAGGCTGAACCTGTGGCAACACGCTCTGCTCGACGTGGGCTGCGCGGCGGAGGCGCGGGCAGCGTGAGGGGCGGTTTGCTGGGGTTTTGCTGGATCCCGGGCGGGGAGAGGCAACGGCTGCACTGGGCTGCTGCCCGTTGGGGTCTGGCTGTGTGATTCTCGGCGGCCTCAGCCACTTGTGGGGATGCTCGGGGCACTGCGGGGCTGGTGCTGTGCCAGGAGATGACCCGCTTGGTATCACGCTGCTGCAAAGACAGACGCCGTGGCTTGGGTTTTGAGGAATGAGCTGGCAAAGCTGCATGGAGATGGCCGTGGGGATTCGTCACAGCGTTTGCTTTGCCTCAAAAGCACGCGTGGTGGCTCTACCTCCTGTTACCCAAATTTTTCTTGGTGAGGTGAGAGTTGTTGTGCAGAGTTTCCTCTTTATATCCTCTTATGTCACGCTGCCCTGCCGGCTGAGCGCGCTCAAAATAGCTGCCAATCCCAGTAGGTTTCACTTCAAGGTCTCTATTCTTAGCTTGCTGGTTAGCTGTGCAAGCCGCGTTACTCAGTAGTCATGAGTTCAAGGACCATAGGGTAAAGACTAGCAAACTTATGCCATGCAGGAGTTTTGTTTGTGTTTCATCGCAGCTTTGAAGGGACGGCTTGGGCAGAGCCCTACCCAGCAGCCTCCGACTTGCGCGCTCCAAAAGAGAGCCGCACGTATACAAGTGTGAAATAAGAGTTGCCGGAGCTGGTACGAACTCCGGAGGAGGCGGATGGCTCGGGAGACGAGATGACTCAGTGTACGAGAGTCTGTTAAGTGGCCTGTTGCATCTGACCCGTCTACAAGCAGCCTTATCGGACGTGTCTCGACGCTGTATTGGTGACCAGATAGGTGTGTGGCAGGAGTGAAGCAGAAGTGAATGTGGGATGCGAAGCGGTGGCTTCCCGGGAGAGGAACTAGCTGGATGTTCCCAGACTGTTGCACCGAGGCTGAAGATATCTGCCACGCTGGTGATGTTCAGCCCATCCTGTAAGTGCCTTTCCCATCCCTGGGGGATTTATTTCCTTCCTTGCACTGCTGCGAATCTTGACTACTCGGGTGGGCTGGCTAAAGGTGTGCACGGGAGCATCCCTGTGTACGGTGAACTCATCGTTTACCCGCCAGCTCTTGCTCAGATCTGACGAACGTACTCCCTAGACAGATGCAGAGGGACCCCTTGCTAGTCCTTCAGCAGGACTTAGCTATTTTTGAGGGTGTGTTTTGGGAGAGATCTTGTTTTTCAGACTTCATTTAAATTCCTTTAACTTTTTCAAACTACTGTTGAAGCTGTGTGATGCCAGCTCTGCTGGGCTTCGATGGATTTCCACCCAGGAGTGGATCAGGCACAGCGTGCTGGAGTTAGGGCGCGGGCAGGAGCAGCATCCTGCACCTCATGGCACAGGACAAACGAGCCCGTCCGGGGGCGAAAGGTGCTGGCCGTGGCTTTTGCCGTGTGCTGCGAGGTGGCTGAGGCTCTGTACGTGGGGTTGCTGGGCAGTGAGTGTTGTGTACTGAGCTCGCATCCTGCCTACGCTGCGGGTAACGGTCACGTGCAGACAAGGCTTTTGTCCTGTGCCTGACTGCTTTTTTTAAAATTTATTTTTAGGTGCTCGCTGGCTTCCTCTTCCTCCTGCGTCGCGCTGCGCTCCCTCTTTCTAACTCCCTCTTCTAGGATTGCTTTTTGAACAGTCAGTTCCTCCTTAAACCCATTTTTGCAGGCCCTTGTCTGTGCTTGGGAGCTGGCCCAGTTCAGCATTAGCAGCTGCTGGCTCCTTCTGGGTAAGCAAGAACAAATAAAGGTTTACACTGAATGAATCATTTGAGCCTTATCTGTCTTTCAAATTCGGGACAGCTGTACAACTGCTGTGTGGAGTCTGCCTGGAGGGCACAGAGGCTCCTCACGAAGAACTTCTCCAGTGGCCAGAGCTTAATGGGTTTGCGCTGCTGATCCGTGCACTCCTTCAGCGAATTTTTCCGTGTCCCTCTGAGCTTTAGCCCCCGCTCAGTTACGAAGCACAACTCTGGAATAACTCCCTTTCCTTGAAGACTTGCTCCACGCCGGCTTTGCTATGGGCTCCTGTGGAGACTTGGCCTTTGGGATGCTTTGAGTGGTTCGATTGCCGCGTGAAAACGCCGATGCTGGCTGCAGAGCGTCGTGGTGGGAACCGCATCGTGGTGGGACCTGCACAGCGGCGAAGGTTTGAAGGCAGCCGGTGCGCGGTTCGCGGGGAGCGAGCTGTTGCCATCCCCTTGGGCTCTGCACTTCAGCAAAGGGAGACGGCGGAGTGTCAACACTGCGCGAACTGTGGTGTGGCTTTGCTGGTTTAAGAGGCAGGATTTGTAGATAAGTAGCGTTAGTTGGTTTAACAACAGAAATGTGAGAGAAGGGAGGGGAGCGGCAGATAAGCCTTGGGCTCGTGCCTGAAAAGTTTTAATGTGACGCTGAGGTGGGGAGTTGCACCAGAGCTGATACTTTGCTGAGGTGAACAGAACGGTTTTTTCTCCTCTTCCCTCCCCCTCCTGTTGTCCTGTCTTCTGGCACACTAGATTAGGCTTGGTTTATCTCCTCTCTACGCAGAGAAGCACCCTGTCTAACCGTAAGGAAGGTCTCGCCAACAGATCTGGCATTGCTCAGTGGTTTGGAGGAAGTGCCGGCGCGTGGCGAGCCTTGCCCGCCCTCCCACAGCCTCGTCCTCCTCTCAGCTCGCGTCCTCCGGTCATCAGAGCTCATCAGAAGAAGCAGCAGGCTTAGACACAGGACGCAGTGGTGGCAAACTCCTTGTAGCTTCTTCCAATTTCCTTTTTTTTTTGTATTTTTAAAATTACTCAGAGAATATGTGCTGCAGAGCCTGCCTGTCTCTCTGCACCCTCCGCGGACCTCGCGGGAAGGTTTGGCTCTGTGGCTGGATAAACCATTTGCCTGTTGTGATGCTGGGAGCCACCGTGCTCTCGCAAACTGGAGGCGTTGGTGGAGCTTCCTTCGCGCGTTCGCAACCTGACTTCCCAGTTTGTCTCATCCCACGCCCAAGGCCCTGCGTTGAGGCCAAGAGAGGGACGTGGTGGCTTGGCGGCTTCGGTCCTGCAAGGCATTGAGGACGCATTTGCGAGACAGAAGTCCATCGTTTCCAGTGGGTCAGGCCTTGGAAGGTGGACACGGCTCTGCCTTTTGTGTGGTGGCTGGGGCAAAACTTGCTGTTGGCTCAATAAGAGGAATTAGAGGATTAAAGCGCAGCCTTCTCCTGAGTGCAAGGGCTCTTGGCACTTTGACTCCTCTGTAGAAGATCTACAGGTTGTCCTGGCTCCTCAGAGCTGGACTTGCAGCTCGAGCGGAGTGTGTTGAGGTTTGTCAGCAAGGTCTTCTCCTGCCTTGGTGGTGACTTCCCTAGGGCTCCCAGGAGCTGGGCTTGCTCTGAAGCGGCAATGGCCGTGGCTTTTGGGGTGCTTGGAAGGTGATTTTAGGGCTAAAGTAAGGAAAGTCCCTCACAAGGATGAGGAACCACAGTGGTGGCAGAACAAGGTTGCGTCGTGGCAGAAGCTGTTTCCTTATTTCCACGTGAGCTCTTTCCTGCAAACCCCGATGGATAAACTACATCCCAGAGCTTGGAGGCACCCAGCTGTGCTTGTGACCTGGCCTGGGAGCTGCAGTAGGGTGGGGACATGCCAGGATGCGTATCTTGGGTTTGGGAGAGTAGCCCAAAGACCCTTTCCACCTTAAATACAGAATTTGGAAGGGGATCCACAGAATGCTGAGCTGGGACAGCTGCACTATGCATGGCTGTTATCGGTATCTCTGTCTGGCACGGAGGTGGCACATCAATCTCAGTCATCTGCAGGAGGCTTTTCTTCCATGCTTCGGTTTCCAGCATGGGCGTAGCGCTATGGATGGCCAGGCCCAGGGACTTGGTGGGAGCGGGGTGTTGAAAGCGGGGTAGGGAGGCAAACCTTGCTGTGGTGAACATGAAGACTGGCTCCTGAGACGTGAGAGGTCTTGCTCTGAGCCCCGAGAGCTGCAGGGTGGAGGTAGCAGAGCTCGAAGGTGGCACTGAGCACATGGTGCGGGAGAAGGGAAAGCTGGGGCGGGGGCACGTGGCAGTGCCAACTCCTCAGCCAACGCAGTTTGTTTTTAAAACAGAATTTTTCAGCCTTTCTGAAAGCTTCCTGTGCATTAAGCTGGCTCCATAACCCGCCTGCCAGGCCCAGGCTGGGGCAGTTTGGGGCCAAACCCCTGGATCTTTTGCACGGAGGGTTTCTGAGGGATACCGCCAGCTATCCGCCACTAGCCTGGATCGATTACCCCTTACCTTCTGGCGTCCCCGCCTGTGTCGGGCAGACTCCGAGTGCCCCAGTGCAGGGGAAAGCAAACAGGGCTTGTACAACCCTTACAAAGCCAGGGCTGGAACCTGCTTTTCTAGTATGACAGACCAGGTCTCAGCCGCTCTGCGTCTTTAAAGCAAGTGTACTCAGAGAGGGTTTGGCTTTTCTGCCTATAACTAATTTTTTAGCCATTAGGTAGATGGGGCAAAAGTCTCTGCTGGCTTTGTCCAAGCAGCTCATTGCGGAGCCCTTGGAGGTTGGTTGCGTTGCGACGCCTTGTCTGGCGCGACGGGTCTGTCCCTGCGGCGCACCGGATGCAATGGGTGTGCATGGATGATGAATCCCACCCCCCCTTCCTCGTCAGCTGGATGCTCTGTAAAGGGAGTGGGAATAATTCACCTGGATTAAATCAGGAGTCTNAGCTCATTGCGGAGCCGTTGGAGGTTGGTTGCGTTGCGACGCCTTGTCTGGCGCGACGGGTCTGTCCCTGCGGCGCACCGGATGCAATGGGTGTGCATGGATGATGAATCCCACCCCCCCTTCCTCGTCAGCTGGATGCTCTGTAAAGGGAGTGGGAATAATTCACCTGGATTAAATCAGGAGTCTTCTCTCTCCTTCTATCTTCAGGGCTCCGCCGTCGTAAACAGCTGCTTCCTGGAGTAGGTAAGTGGAGGCAGCGCAGTCCTGCCAAGCCCTCGTGTCCACAAATGACTAAATCCTGCCTGAAAAGTCAAAGTATGAAAACATTATTTTTTGGTTTTGGCTGAGCCTCGTGGATCGCTGGGATCAAGCCATCTTGGCTGCCCGACGGGGTAGCAGAGCCGCTGCTCTGAATGCTGGCTGGGGCTCTGCCCACCTTGCAGCTGGCAGAGGAGGGTGGAGGAAGGCTGGTGCAGACGTGTCGGGGGGCACGGGGGGGTGCCTGGGGGCTGCTGCTGCCGCCCCAGTGGCGCTCGGGCCAGCGTTACAGCCCGGGAGCTGGTAGCAGCGCTCTTGCAAAAATTGTTGTGCCCATTGGCAAAGCGTGTTGGCAGGAGGGCTGGAGGGCAGTGTGGCGGCTGCAAGCCCTCGCAGTTCATAAATAACTGTGGGGGCTGGAGAGCTGGGCCTGTGTCTCGTAGAGGAGCTGTCGTGCCAGCGCCTCTGGAAATGCAGCACCTTGCCTCCTGCGTTTTTCAGCTTTTAAGCTGGCTTTTCTCTCATGTGCACTTCCACGGCGGGGGCCTGCGTGCAGCTGGGGTTTCTGTGTGCTGCCCTCATTTGCTCGCTGCTCCGACGTCCCGCGTTGGGGCAGTGGCCGGTCATTGCCTGCTTGCAGGCAGCCCTGCCTGCCTGGAGCTGGGTCAGGAGCCGTGTTGAACCTGTCACAGCCTGGCTGACGGACTCTGCCTTCAGTTCACAGGGAACAGGTGGATATGAGGTGGGAGACACTGGTGTTGAATAGGGCACTGGTGTGGGAAAGGAGAGCTCTGAGCAGCTCCGTGCTAAAGACTCTGTGCATTTTGATGTCTGTTTCATATATGCTGGGGTAGGAGCCCAAGAGGGTGGAGAGCAGTCTAGTAGTAGCTCAGTCTAACCCGGTGTCCTGGCGTGCTCCTGGGAGCGCAGATCTTGCTGCCCAAAACATCCGACGTGGCTCACCTCTGCGGCACAGGCTGCTGCGAGAGCAGGTGCCTACAAACCCAGCGATGCTGTGCGTTGCATTGCTGAAAGACCCCTGGCCCAGCAGAGACCACTGCCTTCTCTAAACAGCACAGCAGCTCACAGCTTGGTTGGTCTGGTTGCGTCTGTGCTGTGTTTTGAATGCAAGCAGTGATGGCCCGGGCCGTGCGTAAGCCACTGGGCATCCCTGTCCCCTGACTTGCTTCTGCTTCCTGTGCTTCCATCTCCAGCTCCCCAGGCTTTCCCAAACGTACCCCGCTTCTTCTCCACCCAGAACAGCCCTTGCAAAACTTGGTTTCCCAGCTGGCCGGCAGAGATAGCATAAAATGGAATCTGCTCTCCTCCTCTGTAAGCTCCAGCCCTTACAGATGGTGCGCGGATACAGCTGCCTCGGCAAGTGAGACTTGGAACCCGCAGGAGCTCAGCGCGAGCCTGGACTCCCGCTGTCTGGCGAGGGCTGTAGGGTCAGAGCTGAGCAGTTCTGGGAGCTGAGGAGCCTATGGTATGGGAGGTGAGATGTTGTGACAGGGAGAGGAGGCAGGGTGCTAGGGAGGTGGCGGCAGCAAGGGGATGCCCAACGCCCATCTCCCAGGGAAGAGGTAGGTGATGTGCTGTTTGCTCTGACGCAGCTGGCTTGCTCTTAGCACGATCTGATGTGATGCCTAACTGGGGGATGCTCGTGGTTTTTCAAACGTCTTTAACTCAGCCAGATTTATAATCAAACCTCGCTTCAAAAGAGGTTGGGAGCCATGCTCTGCGTTCTCTGTTTGCAGCTGGAGAGGACAAGCATGCCTGCGCGTCAAAAGAGCAAGCTCGAAGCTGGCCCCTGTGCCAGCTTGTCAGAGGTGGTGGTGGGAAGGGACCGCTGTCCCTTTGCGTCTCGTCTTCCTTGCTTGCTCCACAGGCATGGCTTGCAGGGGCTCAGGCAGCACACTGAGCAGTCTGGGATTGCTCCTGGTGAAGACAGAGGTAGAACTTGGCTTCAAAGGCTGTGTCTGCGCGGTCTGGTTCAAGCGGAGCACCAGCCTGGGATGCTACGCTGGATGCTCGTCTGCTCCCAATGGCTCTTGGTGTCCGTTCCCCGCCTCCGCAAAAGAAGCCCCCCTCCAAAGAGTGACCTCTGTCACCGCTTGCAGGACCCGACCCTTCTGAAAGTCTCTGCAGCATCTGGATGGAGATAAGGGTAGGCTTTAAGGCCAAAAATTAGGAGAATTTCCTGCTGATAGAGATGGAGCCTGGATAATGCTGATTTAGGGCTTCGACTCCCATCTGCAGCCTCCCTGGGCTCCCAGGGGAAGCTGACTTGATTCACAGCTCGCTGGGGTCTCCCAGCTCGCGCCCACTGGTGGGATCAGTGCCTCGCCAGATCTGTAGGTGGTTTGCGCATGTGGATCCCTTGTTCTTGACCTGCCTTCTGCATTCGCAGCAGCACAATTCCCAGGTACGCGGAGCTGCCGGCATGCCGCATCCTCCTGCGGTAGGACAGAGCCTGGCAGCCGAGACACCCCTTCTGCGTGGCCAGGCTCAGTGGTGAGACGCTGGTATGCGAGATGTAAACTCAATACCAAAGTTTAGATTACAGCCCTGTGAAAAACATCAGCTCCCCTAAATGGAGCCCAGATGGTGGCGGAAGCTGTGCAACGCATGGAAGCCGAGGGCCAGGAATTGCAGGAACCGTGTGAGCGAAGGGACCGGGGCTGTGGGGGAGGGAGAGGAAGGGAGGTAGGGTTACAGCTCATGTAGGCTGCAAGGCGGGCAGTCGGCCGCTGCCGTCTGCATTAAGGGTCAATTCCTAAACCGGGCTGGTTAATCCACCTCGCCCCCTTAAAAACAACTTTGGACGACGAATGTCTCCCCAGTTGCATCACTGGAAATGCAGCATTTCCAAAGCTGAGGTTTCCCACAGCCTGCGACAGCTGAACTTGCAGGCGTAAGAGGCCGAGGGCTCTTGGGCAAATTAGAGGAGACCGGGTAGATCTGAAGCAACGAACACACAAGCTGTGTTCCCTCGGGACCTCTGCCAGAAGAGGAGTTTCCCAGCTTCCTCCTTTCGGCAGGTTCAGAGCCGTTGACTCCAGGGAGAGAGGGTCGAGTGTGCGCAGTGGGAGCCTGGAGACGGAGACGTGGTTTGGGTAAGACGAGCGCCGATGCGCACCCCAGCAGCCGGGCGATTGCATGGGCGAGCGCAGGCTACGGGGAGGCTAACCGTGACTCAATATCCTGGTGTTGTGAAAAAAGCAAACGTCCCGGGGCACTGCCGAGAACGCTGTCTGGAGCCGTCCTTCCCCCCCTCCGCTGTGCTGCAGGAGCCTCTGCTGCAGCTTGTCCTGGGTGTTTTGGAAAGATGTGGAGCAATTCAGAAGTGCTGGGGGGACCGCAGAGCACGTCTCGTAGGGCTGGACCCCGTGAAGCCAAGCAGTGCCAATGTGCACACAGGAGACTGGGATGGCGGTCTCCAGACGATGCTGTGGTGATGTGCGAACAAGTTACTCCCTTCCCGGGACAGGTGATGGCCTTGGACAGCAGCAGGCAGACCTCCTCCCTGGGCCAGGACAGGTGCAGTGGTGAGGATGTGCTGGAAGGTTTCTGTGCAGGGTCTGACCACGTTAGATGAATGTTAGGTACGGCTGAGCTAATTGTCCCGTCTATGAACTAGAGAGCTGGGGGGAGATGGTAAGAGGTGAGGTGTTTACCGGGGCCCTTCCTGAGGTTGTTCTGTCACCAGAAGTTGTGGGGAGACCCCAGACATGTCCAGATGGGATTAGTGTTCCTCCATTAGGGCCCCAGCATCCTGCCATGCTCCCTGCTCTACCCTTCCCATGTCTCCCTCCCTTCCCCTCCTTGTGAGAGCTGCTGCATTTTGCAGTGCCACCCGCTTGGGTGGTGAAAAAGGGACTGGAGCCGAGCTAGGGAGAGGGATGGAGAGGAGCAGGAGTGCTTCTGCAGGCCCCAGCACTGCCGCCAGCAGCCGAGGAGCCGAGGCAGGTGCGGGTACCGAGCTGCAGGGCCTGCAGGTAAGCTCACCCACGCGGCGTTCGCCTCGGAGGAAGGCCCACATCCCTCGAGATAACAGCGTGTGCAAGAGCAACACACCCGTCCCCTCGGAGATAAGTTTGTGTGCAGACACAGCCCGGAGATAAACACCCAGGAAGGCAAACATCCAAGTCGTACACCTGTACGGACGTGGAGCACCTGCAAACACCCGCCACGCTGCTGTGACCATCCTCCCAGGGTGGCATAGCTCAGCCGGGCACGTTTTCAGCACTCGCCGGACTGGCACTGGACCTGGTTTTGCGCTAGAAAATCACGTGTAGGGCTGTGCGGTGCCCCAAAATCTGGGGATGCTCGGGGAGAGAGAGCAGGCGGAGTTTGGCGTTGTCCGTTGGTTGAGATGGCTGCAGCTTTCAAAGATGCTCAGGGCGACGTAGACCCCAAAGTACTGTTACACCCCAGGTTTTTCGTGCCTGGAGGATGCTGGCTGTGAATTCTGTTTTGCACTAGCTCTCGGGTAGCCTCTGGGCGCAACACGGAGCCTTAAAAAATTCCTTTAAATTGCAGGAAGGGTTTTTGTTAAACTCCTCGTCTCTCAGAAGATGTGAAACTGGCACAAGCGAAACCATTGCTGGCACGGCCTCGCCGCAGTGGGAACGCTGCTTGAGGGGGTTTCAACACGTGTTTCGGGGACGCTGCTTTGTGACTCTGGGAAAGGGAGCTGAACAAGTCGTCTGGGCTCCGCTTAGATTCGAGGGAGAGCAGATGCACACAGCCAGCAGAGTGGCCACTCGCTCCTTGGGAGCAGTGTGCATCGGGTGTACCCCCCTGAGTTTTAGGTGTCTGCAGTGAAGGCATTTACATCTGAGCCTGAACCACATGTTGCCGTGCTCTGGGCCAGTGGAAGAGCTACTGGGGCAGACAAACCGCACCGTTTTCGGATGTCCGTGACGGGGTTATTGCTGGTGTCTCTGCAGCTAGCTCAGACATCTGCACCGAAATGTCGACTCTGGCAGATGAATCACAGCTGTAGCCGGCAGATTTGGATCTTACCCTGAAGTCAGACTCCAGAGTTTTATTTTTCAGGACTGACTGGGAAATAGCTGGGGCACTGTCACGTATATCCCAGATGAGATAAGGGCTTTGGCGAGTTCTGGTGATGGTCAGCCCTGCGCGTGCTGTCTGCAGACACCTCCTGGCATGTCCTGCAGAGGCTGTCTCTGCCCCCCTAGCTTGCCGCGCTAATTGCTCTTGAGATGTGCTTTGGCGCTTCGGTCACGCCACGCTGTTACTCTGATTAAAATAAATCCTAATGCTGGGTTGTAACCAGGCAGAGGGTGGTGGTTCTGGGTCTCGTCTGTCACCAAGAGGGCTTGCTGCAACGCACCCCCAATTCTGGGGCGAGCAGCGACCTGAAGAACCCTGTACGGACACGGAGGAACCTTGCAGAGAGTCGGGCAGCTGGACATCAGCTCCGTGCTTCTTGTTATCTTTGTAAATACTGCAGGTGAATGTTGATCTTCTTCCTTGCGAGGATAAACTAGTCTTTAGCCTTGGAAGCCTAGGAGCGCTGTATTGGTGGTCTGTAGCTGCAACGTGCTCCTGATGTGGGTGGCACCGAGCAGTGAAGAGGTGCCTGCAGCTTGTCTCTGCTGGGCATCCTTTGCCCTCTGTCTCCCTGTGCGTGCAGACTGTGTGTGCTTCTTGCAGGTTTTGCTAGTAGAGGTGTGCTTGGTGTGGATCAACAGCGTCCGTATCCGTGAGCAGGAACTGAGCTGTCGGGAGAGAGATGGTGCTGGTCCTGCTCAGGCAATGCCGTGGCGGCTGGGCTCGAGTCCTCGAAAATAACTGAACCGAGTTGAAGGCTCCACGGGGGTCTGTGTTTCTGGAGTGATGCCAGGAAGCATCAAGCAGGAGTAAGGAGATGTCATTGCGTCTGTAGCTCATGANGGTTTTTCGTGCCTGGAGGATGCTGGCTGTGAATTCTGTTTTGCACTAGCTCTCGGGTAGCCTCTGGGCGCAACACGGAGCCTTAAAAAATTCCTTTAAATTGCAGGAAGGGTTTTTGTTAAACTCCTCGTCTCTCAGAAGATGTGAAACTGGCACAAGCGAAACCATTGCTGGCACGGCCTCGCCGCAGTGGGAACGCTGCTTGAGGGGGTTTCAACACGTGTTTCGGGGACGCTGCTTTGTGACTCTGGGAAAGGGAGCTGAACAAGTCGTCTGGGCTCCGCTTAGATTCGAGGGAGAGCAGATGCACACAGCCAGCAGAGTGGCCACTCGCTCCTTGGGAGCAGTGTGCATCNTTTCGGGGACGCTGCTTTGTGTCTCTGGGAAAGGGAGCTGAACAAGTCGTCTGGGCTCCGCTTAGATTCGAGGGAGAGCAGATGCACACAGCCAGCAGAGTGGCCACTCGCTCCTTGGGAGCAGTGTGCATCGGGTGTACCCCCCTGAGTTTTAGGTGTCTGCAGTGAAGGCATTTACATCTGAGCCTGAACCACATGTTGCCGTGCTCTGGGCCAGTGGAAGAGCTACTGGGGCAGACAAACCGCACCGTTTTCGGATGTCCGTGACGGGGTTATTGCTGGTGTCTCTGCAGCTAGCTCAGACATCTGCACCGAAATGTCGACTCTGGCAGATGAATCACAGCTGTAGCCGGCAGATTTGGATCTTACCCTGAAGTCAGACTCCAGAGTTTTATTTTTCAGGACTGACTGGGAAATAGCTGGGGCACTGTCACGTATATCCCAGATGAGATAAGGGCTTTGGCGAGTTCTGGTGATGGTCAGCCCTGCGCGTGCTGTCTGCAGACACCTCCTGGCATATCCTGCAGAGGCTGTCTCTGCCCCCCTAGCTTGCCGCGCTAATTGCTCTTGAGATGTGCTTTGGCGCTTCGGTCACGCCACGCTGTTACTCTGATTAAAATAAATCCTAATGCTGGGTTGTAACCAGGCAGAGGGTGGTGGTTCTGGGTCTCGTCTGTCACCAAGAGGGCTTGCTGCAACGCACCCCCAATTCTGGGGCGAGCAGCGACCTGAAGAACCCTGTACGGACACGGAGGAACCTTGCAGAGAGTCGGGCAGCTGGACATCAGCTCCGTGCTTCTTGTTATCTTTGTAAATACTGCAGGTGAATGTTGATCTTCTTCCTTGCGAGGATAAACTAGTCTTTAGCCTTGGAAGCCTAGGAGCGCTGTATTGGTGGTCTGTAGCTGCAACGTGCTCCTGATGTGGGTGGCACCGAGCAGTGAAGAGGTGCCTGCAGCTTGTCTCTGCTGGGCATCCTTTGCCCTCTGTCTCCCTGTGCGTGCAGACTGTGTGTGCTTCTTGCAGGTTTTGCTAGTAGAGGTGTGCTTGGTGTGGATCAACAGCGTCCGTATCCGTGAGCAGGAACTGAGCTGTCGGGAGAGAGATGGTGCTGGTCCTGCTCAGGCAATGCCGTGGCGGCTGGGCTCGAGTCCTCGAAAATAACTGAACCGAGTTGAAGGCTCCACGGGGGTCTGTGTTTCTGGAGTGATGCCAGGAAGCATCAAGCAGGAGTAAGGAGATGTCATTGCGTCTGTAGCTCATGACTCCTTGAGTGGTCTCAGTGCTGTGGCCAGCACTGTACTGTCTGCTTCAGAAAGGGCAGTGACTCGACGGAAGAGACTCAAAACTGCAAAAATGGAGGATCTGCCTTGCAGGGGAGGAGGATGATGAAGCTCAGGCTGGTTGTCTTGGCAAAGGAGGCTCAAGGCCTCAGCTCCTTTGGCTGACGGACCAAAACAATGATGTCTTGGAGGCAGAGGTTAGCTTCTGGTTTCTGTCCGTCTTATGTGAACAATCCTAGCAGTGCCACATCTGATCTCTTCTTGTGTCAAATTGCAGCAGAAGGGAGTCCCCGGAGAAATGTCTGGAGTCTGCTCCTTCCCCGGCCAAAGATCTCCAAGTCTGGTTTGCAGTTCCCGTCAGTTTTATTGGCTGCCTTTCTTGTTTGTGTTTTGAGGTGTGGATCTCTAACAGTGATGATGACGAACCCTTGAAAGATCTGTCAAGATCAAGGAACTGGGAGGATTTTTTTTTTTTTCCTCCTTGGTGGGACCTTGCTGTTGGATGTCTTGTTGGGTCTAGCTTACTCGTGAGCAACTGTGCTGGTTGGGTGGAGGTCCGCTCTCTCTTCTGCAGGAGCGCAGACTGGTTGATAGCCTGTGACGGCGGTGGGAAGAAGTGATAACGCTTGGTCGCTTCCTTGCTGGAGACGTTGGGATGCTGGCACGGAGAGGCCGTTTCACGTCACGCGGCCGCGTCTGGGACAATGTGCCAAGCGAGCGAAGAAGGTGGAGGGTGTGTCTGAGGAGAAGGCTGGGAGGGGTGTGGGTGTAGGATGGGGTGCTGGCACATCTGGAGGTGGGACGGAGAAACTTGCAGAAGGATTTGTGGGCTAAGCCTGGTTTGAGCTTGGGCGTGTGCTGTATCTGTACAAATCTGCGTGTCCTCCCTTCTGCGGTGTTATCTTGCGGCTCGGTGGGGGAGGCCTCCCAGCAGCGCTGCCTGGTGGAGAAGACCCTCACAAAACCCCAGGGTTTTTCCGTCTATCTGTGTGGCTTCCGCGTTCATCTCCTTGCGACGGCTCTTGTGCATTGCCGACCCTGGGAATGAGAGATGAGACTTTGCTAGAGCTCACCCACCTACCGACCAGTCCGATTCCGACAGCCCGGCTCAGAAGAGAGGTTCCCAGTGCCGTGCTGCTGGTTGCTTTCCCGCTGTGCGTAGCATTAGCATACAGATCTCCCAGTCGGAGAGATAGGGATACCCCAAATAACGACCTCACAGCAGGCTCTGGGATGAGCAAAGCTCTGTAAGTGGCATCTCATTACAAAACCTGGTGGGTTTGTTTTTTCGGAATATCTGAATTAATGGCGGAAGGGCTACGACTTGTGTGACTTTGAGGGTGAGTAGTTTCCAGAAGATTTGGGTTTGAGGGAGCCGTTTGACACGTTGTCTTCCAGAGTTTCAACCGAAGACTGCGCTGAAATTGCTGTGGCTGGAAGGTGGCTGATGTGGGATGATGGGGACCTGGGTGAGAGCAGCGAGCGGCACCGCGCGGTGCGTACGGTCCTGAGCAGGGGACGGTGGTGCCTTCGCAAGAGGTGGTGTCTGCAGCTCCTCCATGTCTAGAAATTCTATTCCACTGAGTGAGAAAGGGGTTAGGAGCTTTATGGCAGGGACCAGAAATCACACCCCAAAGATCTGGCAGGGAGTTGTGGCTTTTGTGCAGAAAAAGAGAGCCCTACGAGGCACAGACTTGTAGGGAATTGGCTTTGGGGCTGGGGTTGGTGGGTTTAAGCCCAGAGCGGGGCAGAGGTGTTGCGGGAAGGGTTTGTGCAGCTCAGGGCTGTCTGTGCCGCTCGATGCCCAGCCTGGGTCAGGCTTCATCTCTGGCAGGCCTTTGCTGAAAGGGGAGGCCAGACAGCTGGGAGAGGAGGAGAAGCTGGCAGAAATCGGGGCCTGCAGGAGCTGATTTATCTGGGGAGATTAAAATACTTTTTATCTAGCTGAAATCACGGCCTCCATCTAGGCTGTGCAAGGCAGGGGCTGTGCCTGCTCGCTGTTAGCTCCGGATCCCTGCCGCTCGCTGTAGGAGAGTCTCCTGCTGCACCTCTGCCAAACCAGGGATTTACCCAGGCATTGCTCCATATCTGTCTGCAGCAGAGACCGGGATCGGGAAAAGCAGCCGCAGCACTGCGGAGCCAGTCTCTTCTTCCCTTTCGGGTGCTCGCTAACCCACGTGTGCGGACTCGCTGGAGCCGAGCGAGCCGGGGGCTCCCTGAGCCTCTCCCTGGGCTCCCACCTTGCCTTTCGCGTTTTTTTCTTTTTCCTCCAGCAGCAGCCCCGTGCCCTTTCCACAGCCCACACGGTTTTTCTTGGGTTGCGGGAGCCCTGGCAGCAGGATATCAGAGCAGACTTCCCTGCCAGGTCTCTGGGGGTGGATAGACCAGCTTTTCTCCTTCTCTTATCACCTTAAGCTTCGGGAGCGAGGAAGCCGCTGTGCGGCTGCCGAGCCGTGGAAGAGCTTTTTTGGTGTTGGTGGCAAAGGGAGAACATCCAAGAGTTGCGATGGCTGCAGAGGGACCACCTGAGAGAGCATGGGAGGTTGGCAGCAAACACGGCTGAGCAAAGAAATGGCAAACCGAGGTTGAGACTCCTGGATGGGAGGAGAATTGTTGCTGTAGAGGTGCGGGGAAGATAATATGGAAGCACGGGAACAGCTTGCCACTAGATGGAGTGAATGGTCTTATGGGGATTTAACTTCCACCTCTGGCAAGTCCGGTCCAGGACCTTCGCTGTGGGAGTAGGTCCTTCCTTCCTCTGGCTCCTGGGCTTGACTTTGGGGAGCTGAGGAGAGCTGGCCATCAGCGTCTTCTCCAGTGCTGCTGAGGTGTGCACCATGTGGTGATCGAGGCTGTTGGATGTAGAGCACAAGAAGCATCACCTCCAGGTATTGTGGGCACAGAAATGGAGTCCTTGAGCTCTCGAAGCCTGTGTCCTTGAGCAGAAGCAGAGGTTGGGACTCTTCAGAGCGACAGTTTCTATGTGTGAGTATGGAAGATGCATGAGTTTTGCAGTAGAGGGGCGTCTCTTCCAGCCTCCATGGAGGGAGCGGTGGAGCTCGTCCTCCTGGGGCTTTGGGTAGGGGCAGTGGCCTTTCGGGAAACCGGCTGTGCAAGGGCTGGAAACGTTGCCCTTGTGGTGTGTGCAGAGTTACAGCAGGACTTCGCGGAAGAGCCGGCCCCTGGTCTCTAGAGCTGTGATGCTGGCTCTGCTGACCCCATGGCCATCCCTGGGGAGCTGATGACTTGCAGCTGGGGACCCCCATGTCCCCTCGTGTTCTCCCCCCTCTTGCTGTTGGCAGAGGAGGTTGAAGACCCCGTCGGGAGCAACACAGTGCTGTGAAAGGAGATCAACTTAGGAAAACCTCAGGCTGTCCCTCTCCAGTGCCGGCTCGAAGCTTAAGGAATCCCTGCAGCAGCAGCAGCTGCCCGGTGATGCAAGCGCCGGCGCAGCAGCCCCGTCGGGGTGAGATGCAGCGCTCTTCCCACCGCCCGCGCGCCAGGGGAGGGGTGAGCTACAGCAACAAAAATGCGCCCTTCCACTTGGGTGACTGCTCCCAGTCAGAGATGAAAACATTTGTTCCTGAAATTGGAGTCATTCCTGGGATTGCAACACCCAGGCTGTGTTTCCAATTAATCTGCTGAAGTCGTCATGCATTTCCAAGTGCATTGGCTCAGCAGAGAGAAATCTGGCGCTGCCTTCGCACCGAGGTGCCAGCTGAGATGTGCACGGTTTAAATGAGGAGAGAACGGCCCCGGCAGGCTGGCCCACCGGCACCTGGCGCTGGATGGCGAAGGGGCACCGGGCAGCTCCGGTACGGTGTCGGGGGGTGGGATGTGGCAGAGGGCAGAGCAACCTCCTCCTGGGAATGAAAACGCTTGAAATAGTTGTTGAATTACTGTTGGGTTTTTCCTGCCTGGTTTCCTTCTGTTTCTGGGTGTGTGTTTTGTTTTGGGGAGAAGGGGGGGTGTGTGTGCGAAGTGAGTTATGCTTGGTCTATTCGCTGCATCTGCAGGAGCGTATTTACAGCCTCGCCGCCTTAGCGGCGACGAGCGGGAGACGTTCGCAGGGTGTTGGGGATGACGGTGCGACCGCTCAACCCCAGCCTCCTCCCAGGCCCTTGCGCGGGATGCTCCTGCCTCCGGCGAGGCAGCCGAAGGAGGCTGGAAGCCGGAGGCTGTTTTGTTTGGGAGTCGCGCGATTCCCTTAAGCAATGCCTGCGGTGCTGCGTGTGGGTCAGTGTCTGGGCGCCTGCGGGGCGAGCGCTGCCGGCTGCGGCTCCTGCCTGCCGAGTCTGGAGCGTGGTGGCCTGCAGAGCCGGCTTGGCGTGGGCTGGCGTGGTGGTGGGTCCTGGTGGTGCGTCTCCACGTTGGGCACCTCTCCGGGGAGCCGCTGGAAGGACGGACATCCTCTTGCCGATGGGTGTTTTCTTGGTTATTTTCTTTTGTTACTCTCCTAGGGCTGCTTTTGCAGGAGCCAGGGTTCCCGCCTGGAGCTGGAAGTGACCCTGACACATTCCTCTCATCTCCCGTGTGATTTTCTGAGAAATGAAATTGGATCTAGAGCCTGGTCCCAGCTGGGTGGGAGCGGTCCAGTGCGTTAGCACAAACACTCACAGAAAGGCCGAGCTTGCGTAGAAAATCTTCCCTTTCCAAGAATGAGGTTCAGGCTGAGGCCCCCCCTCCCTCCGGCATCAGCAGGGATGACGGATGGGAGTGGGGACGGGGGGACAGGGAAGCTCAGCACGTCTCCTGCCACCGAGGTCACCGGTGGCTTTTCCCGTTAGGGGCAAGCATGCAAACCGCTTTTGCAAAAGGAGCGCGCCAACTGCTTTTATCTGTTGGAAACCGGAGCAGGGATGGAGAGTCCGGCTCCCTCCGGCTCCCCGCTCTGCGGAGCCCCTCTCCCCGTGCCGTAGGGACGGCGCTCCCCACTTTTTCCTGCAGCAGCGCTTCATTTAGAGCTGGAAGGCGTTAAGCGAGGACAGTGACAAGACCACTCCCAAATTGGATCGTGCTCGCTTTCCCATCTGCGAGGGCAGCACCGGGGCAGTGTGTTCTGCTGTGGGAGTGTCGTGCAAGCCTGCGCGCCCGTCTCGGAGGCCAGCGCGGGCAGGCGGCCTGCGGCAGATGCGTAAAAGCCTGAAAAAATAAAAAAAAACAAACCCCACCAGGGAAGCGAGGGGAGTGGGGCAGGGAGGCAAGTTTACCACTGGTGTTCAATGGCGCGGTGCCTCGATATAACGAGTACTTTTAAGGATGTTGCACGAATCTGCCCAAGTTGTTTGCTCCAGAAGTAGGGCTTGCCGATGTGTCTGTATTAGAACGAGCCTCCGTTGCATAGATTTTTAGCAGCAAGGATGTGATCTTTCTGTATTTGCTTGGAGGACAATAATACTGATGCTTTCTATTTTTAACCCATCAGCAGGGCAAAAATGCACTTGGGAATCTTCAGGGAGCAGAGCAGCTCTGCTCGTGGAGCTGCCTCCACGGCCGGGCTTCGGGAGCGACGCCAGCAGCTCAGCGAGCAGCCCGGGCTGTAAAAGTGCCTGGCCCCGCTTTTCGGCAGGTAAAGGGACCGCTCTGCACAGGGCTCGTCTGCCTGCGCCGGTGGGCTCAGCCGAGCCGGTGCTTCAGGGTTGCAGGGCTGGGGCAGCGGTGGGGAGGAGCAGGACGTTTGGCGTCAGCCTTCCTTCTCTTCCTCCTGCTTCTCTCCCTGCTGCGGCCCTTTGAGGCTGCAGAGGCGGTGGGGAGCACCGAAAGGTTTGTGTTGCTGAGTCCTTGATGCTTGTTTGGGTGGTGCCAGTCCTGAAATCCCAGCTCAGGTCCTAAAAGCATCTTGAGCTTTTTATGCTTTTTTTTTTTTTTCTTTCTAAGAAAAACAGTTTCTGTCACCACCTTGATCATGAAAAAGAGCTGCAAGCGATAACCTGCAAAGCCCTCTATAATGGGAGGCGAATAACAAAACTGGCACCGACTCGAGTCACGGTCCCGAGTTTGGGGACTGATTCATAACTTCGAATGGTTCTGCCCTGGCCAGGTCCTTCAGCCTCCCTCATCTGCTCAGGCTGCCGTCAGCAGCTCTCCTCCGGCAGGACAGGCTTGCGTTGGTCCTTGCAGGGTTTTCCGGCTGCTGACGTGCGTGCTGGAGGAGCCTCAACATGTGCACCTCCCATTTGGAGGAGAAAAATAGGAATTTAGGGTGGAACTTGCTCCCTGGGGGCTTTGTTTCGCCCTCCGGGCTGGGTCCAGAGAAACTGTCTTCTGGTGTCTTGGTTTGGTTTGGTGGTTTTATTTTTTTTTCCATGCAGTGGAAAATCCCACCGGTCTCAGAAGCAGATTTTATCACGGTGTTTGCGCCTTTTGCGAAGACTCTGGTTTCCAGCCCCTCTGTGGGACCGTGCACAGAGATCACCACGTTTCCACAGCAGCTGGTGGCTGCCGGTGGATTTTGGATTAAATCTTCAGACCTGGCTGTTGTGCGTGGGGGTCCCAGGCGAAGGTGGAATCTGGACCTGCGGCCGCCTCTCCTGGACGGGGCAGAGGTTTGCATTTTGGGACTGCTCCTTAGGGTCAAAGAGGCAATTTTGGGTCTGCGAGGGGCTCGGCCCCGACTGGGACAATGGCAGGAAGCCGGGAGCCGCTCACAGCTCCTTGCCGCTGGCCAGGCACCGCATCCTCAAGGAGCCGAGGCTGCCTCCACCGCCGCTCCTCCCTTGCTATTTCCATCGCATTGTCCGGAGGAGAGGAAGGATGTTTCCAGCCTTCTTCCTTTTTGCCTCAAAGGGATGTGGGGTGGGCGGGGAGGGGAGGGGAGAGGATTTTTCTCGCTGGCGGTTGTGCAATACGCACAATTACTGCTTTTCGAAGCACCGTCCCGCTCCGCCCAGGTCAAGGGGCTGGTGCATCTTGGCCTGAGACATCCCCGAGGTCTCCCCTCCTCTGCACGGTCTTGGCAGTGGCCATGCGTCTCGTCCTGCGTCCCCGCTGGCAGCCGGCGGGCTCAGACGCGTCCTCCTGTGCAAGGCGGGGGCTCGGAGCTCTGTCGGCCGAGATGCTGCTGCAACGTGGCTTTTAGCGAACGCGCAGACGTGGCCGGACTCGTGATGCTCGGCGGTGCCGGGGGAGATGCTGCTGCCTCCGCATCCCTTATTCCCAGCAGTGGCGTGAGGCTGTCGTGAGGTTGCTGGCGCTCAACGTTAAGGTATTTTCGAGAAAGCAAAGTGGGATCCTAACGTTGTGAACGCCCTGAGCGCCGTGTCGTGGTGGAGGTGTTGTGGGGCTGCGGGGAGCGGGAGGATAAACCTTGGCCCCTCGGCGGGGATGGTTTCAGATGCCTCTGAACGCATTAGAAGTGTGCGGTGGGGAAGGCGAATGGGGAGGGTCACTTCTTGCTTTGTGATGGAGACATATGGCCGTGAAAGGGGATTCTGGCTTTTTTTGGGATGGTTTTCTTTCTTTCTCTTGTGGACAGGGCTCTGACGATGGCAAAGAAACACTGAAAAGTCCTTCCTGCGTTTTTGCGCAGCTCTGACTGCTGTGGCCGTGCAAAGTCGAGGCTCCTCACTGTGCCGGAGGAGGCCGGGCGCCCACGTGCCAGGAAGTGAAAGCAGAGTTAATTGAGACGGGAAATAATCTTAATTCGCTCCAGCTAAATCCCTTTAGCGTGAGTAAACCCCCAACGTTCGAAGCAAAGATCTTGGTCGGGGTGTGGCCACACCTCTCCCGTCGTTCAGAGGTGGAGAAGTCGCCCATGACGCATCTCTGAGGGTTTGACTGTAGGGGAGAGTTTTACCAGTTTTACTGGGACGATTGTCGCTTCTTGATAGCAGCCGAACTGGGAAAAGCCCATCTCTTAGTGAACTGGATCCCAGCTCAGCTGGGATTGCCCCAGGACAGCCAGAAGAGTCCAAATTCAAATCTTGCGTGTGCTGGCATTGCGTGTGTCCTCGGACGGCCCCAGGGCTTTGCAGCACCGCTGATTTTTCCATAGGGGAGCAGAAAGCTTTAAGGATAGCTTTTGGCTTTTTTTTTTTTATCTTCTTTCCTTGCTTGTCCCGAAGCGGGTCGGGATGTAACGCGGCTGTCTTATCCTCCCCGAACAGCACCCGCCGTGCGCGGCGCCCGCCGCGTGTCGTTCTAAGGGACATCCTCCACACTCTGTTCAGAGCGGCCGAATGTTTCTGACAAAGCCCAGGGTCGGGGCCAGCCTGCCTAACCTGCCAGGAATACCCAGAGCTCCCAGATTTCGCTGCTGACAGGAGGGGTCCGGCAGTGCCAGGGTGATGGAGCAATGACTTGGCGACCGTCGGAGCCAGCTCTTTGCATTAGTGAAAAAACGCAGATGAACTGCAGGCTTGTGAAAGTACGGTTCGTCCCCGGGAGGTCGGGGTAACGACCTCGCCTGCGTGGCCTCGGCGGTTTAAGCCTTCCTGACGCCTTGGCCATGCGTGTTCCCGTCGTGGGCGTTGGCGTTAGCGGCCCTGCCGTGGGTGCGTGAGGGTGGAGAGGTCACGTGGGAGGAGGTGGAGACGCGCAGTTCGGTTGTCCTCCTTCCTTCTCCTCCATGGTTTTGTGGTTGTAGGGAGGCTGTGAGCATGGACAACACAGCGGAATAGCAGCTCTTCTGCAAACCAGCTTAGAAAGGAGGAGCTGCTGCAATAAAATACCACTTTCAGTTGGGGCAGAAGTTTTTCCCCGTTTTTTCCAAATCCGAGCAAGCCAGGCTGTGAGCTTCCCTATGGTCTATCTTATTGTGTGTTCCCGTTTGCGAAGCAGAGGGAGCCTTGCATTCGTCTCCGGCAGCTGCCACGGTGAAGGGAGTCGCGGCGGGCACGCACGGGAGCGGCGCTGGCGTCGTGGACCGGCCTCTCTGCTCCGCTGTGCCTTTCGCTTCCCCGACAAAGACCTTGGCGTTTCCACCTGCTGCTGCGTGGGGCCTGGGTGCCAGCCACCTGCCCGAGCCCACGCAAAGCCTCCCTGTTTATTTTGTCTAAAAGCAATATCCCCCATAGCAGGGTGGCGGTGGAGGGAGGGAGGGAATACCCACTCTGGCTTAATTGCATTTAATGAGCCTGATGGGGCTGGCTGCCAGCAAGCCGAGGGCTTTGCCAAGGTTCGTACTTGCCCGTGAGAACTGCAAGGGTGTGGTGCGTGGCCGCGCCTGGCTTTGCAACCGCTGGCAGAAAAGATCTGAGAGCTCCCGCCGCCCTTTGCCGCGGTCGTTGTGCCGCTCGCCCGATGCCGTCGTTGCAGCGCTGAGCTCTGCGGTACACGTTGACCCCCAAGGAGTCGGCGGGGGGAACACGATGACATCTATAGGTGACGTGCCAAACGGGTGGGAAGCATCCCTCGCAGACGTCACAGAGGGCCTTCTAAAGATGGGTTTGTATTAGACGTGCCTCGAGCATCGTTTCGCCTGGAGCTGGGTCCGGCTCCCAGCCAGGTGCCATTGCTTGTTTGATCATAAAGTGAGTTTTAGGGCCCTGGATGGGGACGTGGTTTTGTTGAGTTGACACCGGAGCTGATCTTGAGAGGTGCAATGGGCTCAAATCCCAACACGTGCACTGATTCCTCGGTGTCTGAGGTTAACGCTGCTGCGCTGGCCTCACCGGGGCTTTGTTTGTTTATTTTTCTTTTATTCCCCATGCTCGAGAGGCTCAGCGGCAGCATTAACCCCACTTTCTGGGTGAAACCCCCTGGGCAGTGTCGCTACATGAGTGGGGAGCGCACACACCCCACCGCACCCTCCGTCCCGGGGCTCTTTGGCTGCCTCAGGGCACCCGCGTTCTGCAGCCGTCAGCTGGGAGCCGGCCTGCGGCCTCCTCCGAGGTTCCTCCCTGCCGACTGCCGTTTGCTCTTGCTTTTCCCCTGGCAGGCTCCGACTGCGTGTAGGACGCCGGGTCCTCCTTGCATTTCTTCACCCCCAGCTCTCACCGAGACCCAGAAATCCTGCCTGATGACTTGATGACTTGGCCGTGTTGTTTCTCATAGCTTTTCCAGCCTGGGTAGCATTCCCCAGCTCCAGCATCGTGGATCCGCTTGCGTGCACCAGCGCCAACCCAGATTTACCCCCAGGGCAGCTGTCCCCGTGGTGTGGCAGAAGGGCTTCTTGGATCCAGGCATGGTTCAGCCTCCTCTGTATTAAGGATTTCGTGCCTGCGCCTTGCCCAGCTGTGCAGACGCTGACTTTGAACCAAAGGCCGTGCCTTGCTAGCTGCTTCGTGAGCACCCAGGTATGGGAGGCAGTGCCAGACAGCCCCACCGCGAAGGGCAGCAGAAGTGTGTTTGCGCGGGGAAACTGAAAACGTTGCAGCTTCCTTCCTCTCACATAAATAGCTCTCGCCCTAAAACCCGAGTCTCCGCTCTGCGTGCTGGTGATCTGCAGCACTGGCTGGAGGGGATGCGGAGACGGGGCAGGCAGCGCTCAGCGACCACCGTATGCTGTCCCCTGGCCTCGCAGGGCACAGCTGGCTCTCCCCACGGACACCTCACGGTCAGCACTGGAGCGAGGTTCGGCGTGAACGCCAGTTGCGCCCTTGCCGATGGCGGTTGAGCAGCCTGTAGATCTGCACGGGGAATTTTGGTTGTGCCTTTTTCCCTGGGATGCGTCTTATTCCCGTAGAGCTGGGGCTGCCGGTGTTTCTCCTGGCTCCTCATTCTCCTGCTCTCTGTGTTGTATTGGGCCTGAGTGTGTCGTTTTAATTTTCTTTTCATGACTGAGTCTGCCTTGCAGCCCAGCCTTGGACCTTGGCCAACATTTGCCAAAGGGATTTCCTTCTCTGCGGCACGCAGAGAGGCTCCAATTAATGGGCAGGTCCCCTTGAGTAGTCACTCGCTAGGAGCGGGTGTTGTGGGAGTCCAGGCTTTTTGTCTCAGCACTTCCAGACCAAGCAAGACATCATTTTGGAGCCCTGAGCTCTTCCCCAGGGGCTCATGAGTCAAGCTGGGTTCTTGCTGCGTTGCACGCAGCAATTAAAAAAATAAATATGTAGGCTGAGCTGGTGACAGCATCCCCCGTGCAGTGCTGACCTTTCGCAGGCAGCGTGAGGTGAAGCAGGTTGCAGGTGTGAGCCAGGTGGACGGGGGCGTTGCTCCACGCCGTGCCCTTGAGATGCTCCGAGCTGCAACGGGACGCTCCCAACACGGGCTTCGTGCATGCGTGGGGTGACAGCAGAGAGGACCCCTCTGCAGCGGCCCCCGGACGGGCTGCAGGCAGCAGCGTGGTGCGGGGCAGAGGTACTGACGAGCCCATCGGCGTGCTGTCCAAACCGGTTGGGAACGCTCTCCTCTGCTTATGCAAACAGTTGGTAATTGAGGAGAGGTTCATATAATCGTTTGATCTCTCCTCTGCTTCCCTTGGCACGGAGGCCGCATCCTCTTGTGCTGATGTAATCAAAGCCGGTGCGGGAAGACGAGGCGTCCTGCGCCGAGAGGGTGCTCACTTGCTTCCCGGGAGCGCTTGGGCTGCGTCCATGGGGCTGCCGTGCGGCTCTGCCTCTGTTGGCATCTACCTGCTCGGAGAACGGAGACCCAGAGGAGCGTATCTTGCCGGAACTGGTGCCGAAGGCTCTCTCCAAAGAGCTTTGTTGGCTGTAGGGAGAGGGATGATGCTGGGGCTCTAGGCTGGGCTGTTGCCTCTTGCCAGGAGGCTGGTTGAGGGAGAAGATGGGGCTGTTGGAAGACACCGGGCTGCCCCAGTGCGGACAGAACAGGGGATCTTGCTTGCCTGGAGCTGCTGCCTATCACCCACATTTGCCTTTGCCTGCAGGCCTCGGCAGTATTTAAGCTTTCGGGAGCACGCCGCAAGCCCTTGCCCCTTCTCTGGCCGCTCTGGTAGCTGTGTGCGGAAGGAGAGGACGCGGGCGGTGAAGATGCGTAGCAGCCCTCGCTGGGGCGCGTTTGCAGGGCTGGCAGGGCAGGAGGAGCGCTGGAGCTCGGCATCGGCCCGCTGCGGAGAAAGGCTTTGGCAAGGGACCAGGAGGAAACGGTGCCACGTCTCCATCGTGTGCCTCGGGATAGCACGGTGTGCGGGGCTACACCGAGCTGCTGCTGCTGGCTGTTGAGCGGGGAGTAGCCGGCAGACGCCATCCGGGCTATGTGACCAGGTGAGGGTGGTCAGAGGGGGAAGCAATCCAACAGGGTGGGCTGCGCTATGGGCGCCGTTTCCCTTCTGGGAGGGGAGGACTTTTGCTGAATCTTAGGAGTTTCCATGAGCAGAAGCTGCCTACGCTCTTCTGGGGAGCACAAGGCACCGCCAGGCAACCTTGGCTTTCCTTCAACAGAGCCCTTTGGTGATGAATTTCCCTCTGTTTCGGAGGAAACGGCGGTTGTTGCGAGGTTTCCTGGGGATACCTCGCACTCCTCCGCGCAGCATCCTCCCCCGAGGGCCTTGTGCTGCTGTTTGGGATGGGGTTTACAACCGGTGGGAGTGGGAGGATGCAACTACTGGCAGGAAATGACTGCCAGAGGTTTCCAGCTGTGCCAGAGCCGTGGCGGGGATGCAGCCCACTTGCCGTCCCTTTGGGCCTACGTCCCGGCTGTGGTTGCCGGAGATGAGCTCTTTGGTCTCACCTTGCCCCTCGTGCTGCCCACGCTCGGACGGCGTGGGGACCTGGTCCTTCTGCAAAGAAACTGGTAAAAACACTGTCTTGTTTACTTACTTGCTTTAGGCGTGCACAAGCACACATATACCTGCCTGCGTAGGCACGGCTGATGGGGCCATCTATCCGGGTGGGAGCGAGGAACAGCCGGCAGGGACGGGGATGCCTTCCCCCGGGATCGTAAGCAGCTACTCGTGCAACCGCAGCTGCTGTGGGGTGTGCATCGATCCTGCCTGTGCCCAGCTCTTTCAGTGGCTCAGTACCTGCCTGTCCCTGCGACTGATCTCAGCTTTAGACTCGAAACCTATCGCCAGGTTTTGCCGTGGAGGTTTTGCCTCCGTGCGTTCGTGGCCGGGTGCTTTGAAGGCTTTAAAAACTCATCCCTGGGAGAGGGGCGGCGTGCAGGGAGCTCAGCCCCTGGCACGTTTGCAAGTTGCTCGAGCTCCTCAGCGAGCTGTAATTGAGCACCAAGGAAGCTGTTCGGTGGTTTAAGTGCCGCCTGCGGTGAAGTTTGGGTCCGGTGTTGAGGTTGGAGGCTTTGGGGGTAATTTAGCGTGATGCAGGCTTACCTTGGGATCCTCTCGGCCAGCTTTACCCTGCAGGCAAAACGCTTCCAAGGCCAACCCGAACACGTGGCTTTGAGAGCACGTGGAAAACCTGCCCTGAAACGGGCGCCTAAACGCACCTGCGTGGATCTGCTCGCCCCGCCGACCGCATCCGCGGGGCAGCCCGGGGCCCGCATGTGGGCCGGCGCCAGCGAGGAGTGAGCCCGCTGTTCCGGGAGAGCACAGCCACCCGTCTCTCCCCTGCGAATGCAGCTGGACCGCTTCCATCAGCGTTTCCTTGAGTCCCGAAGAGTTCGCTATGCCTCTTCCTTTGGCAGTGGAGTGCTGCTCTACACGGCTGCTGCGGGGCCGTACAGCGTAGTCGCGTATCGCTGATGAACCCGAACGGGAACACGGGGATTGGGGTGCGGGTTGAAACTCCGGGCGTTAAAAATAGCGGCGGGTCCAGGTACGAAGCTTTTTCTTTGCTCTGTGCTCCTGAAGTGCAGGCTGGCCTCAGCGCGCCGTGAGGTTTTTGGGTCCCGGAGCCATGAGTTTCAAAATGTAACTACGCACGTTTGCAGGGAGAAAATTCCAGGGAGGGCTATTAACTGTCTGACTCAAAGGTCACGAGCCGCAAATAACCAGCGAGAGTAATCAGGGGAAGTATCTCGCCCTGATCTGCTTCCCGAGGCCTGATGTGGATCTCGTTTACAGGCTCGAACAAAGGTGGTTTGTTTTTTTTTGGGTTTTTTTTTTTTGATTTATCTGCTCGAAATACCTAAATAATGCGCTTCGCTCGCAGGTGTATGTGCGTAGTCTGGGTGGTTTCAGGTGTGTTGCTTTTAATCCTGGTTCGTGACTTTGGTTGCGGAAAGGGTTTTGTGATGCGTGCGTGACTTTGCCAAACTTTAATCGTGGTCTGTCTCAGGATTTGAAACCCCCTGGGCAGTGTCGCTACATGAGTGGGGAGCGCACACACCCCACCGCACCCTCCGTCCCGGGGCTCTTTGGCTGCCTCAGGGCACCCGCGTTCTGCAGCCGTCAGCTGGGAGCCGGCCTGCGGCCTCCTCCGAGGTTCCTCCCTGCCGACTGCCGTTTGCTCTTGCTTTTCCCCTGGCAGGCTCCGANGTTTGCAAGGATCAGAGTAGAAAAATACGGTTTTACCCTTGTGGAAAAACTCTCGGGGGCTTTTCGTAGAGAATCATCAGCCTCTTCTTGCTTTGGAGCAGGAATTTGCTTTCTGGTGGGGAGGAGAGGGATCCACCCACATCTGGCCAATTCATAAAGCCCTTGAAGCTCCCAGTTAACGCGCTCCATAAAGAGTTATCAGAATTTGGCAACCGAGCGCTCCAAACATTACATCTTCCCCGAGCATCATCTGTTCTCTTATGGCTCATGCGGGACGCTGCGTACGGCCTCTCCGCTCGGGGACAGCTGCGGCGGCGCAGGGCTGTCCCCGGAGCTGCCTTCCCCGGAGCCGCGCGCCCGCTACCCCGCGCTCCCTCGGCAGCCGCCCCGCGAGGCGAGGAAGGAGGAAAATGCTCCAAACGCTCCAACTTCACGGCGTCCTGCGAGGAAGCCCCCCAGGGACGCACGAGCCGATGGAGGTAGGGGGAGCAGAGGGGCGCGTGGAGCACGGGCTCAGGGTTCCTGCTGTCCCCCCAAGAGCTGTGCGAGCCCACAGCAGTGCCTGTGGCCCCGCTCCTGGTGCAGCTGGACAGAGATACTGGGGTGACTCTGGTTTTATCTTTTTTTTTTTTTAATTCGCTTTTCTTTAAGGGGAGCATAGTGCTGGGTCCCGTAATTAAAACTAGCGTCTTGGTGCATGCACCCCAGGGGCCCGAGCGAGGTTATGTGAGGTACCCCGACTCCGGGATTTCCTATTTCTCGAGTTCTGGCTTTGTGATCTTAATGTTCTTTCAACACAGGCCTTTTCGTGTGGTTTCTTATTTAAGTGTTTTTAATTTGAACAAATTCCCTCCAGCTAATTTTTGTTACTTGTGCGTGGCTCTGGAGAAGACCTTTTCCTTTTATTAAAGAGGAATGTTTTTAATCACACGCATTCTTCAACCCGGCTGAACTCCGAACCTTTCGCAGCTAATCAACATAAGATGGGAAACGGTTTTCCAAAAAGAAAAAAAACAACCCAAAACCCCTGCCTCCAACTGCTGCTCGGCCTCAGCCGAAGCTCTTCGCCGTGTGCGATCGCCGCGCTGGCACACGGCACGGCTGCACCGAGCCGCAAAACGCGGCAGCCTGCCTTCATGGCAGGGAGGGCTCGAGGCAGGGACGCACGGGGAGGCGTAGCTCGGGTGCAACTGGTTTGCTCCTTAATAATCTGCTTGCCCAGGTTTGTTTGCTTCTTGCTTTCTTTCCCTCTTATATAAGCGCGGCTCTTTGCTGACGGCTGATGTTGCCTTTTTAAAAAAAAAAAAAAAAAAAATCAGGAAATGCCAAAGCAAAGATTTCTGCCTGCTTTTTTTGGGGAGGGTGTCCGTCTGTCTGAGAGCAGCAGCAGCGTGACCAGTGATTTCCCCTCTGGGGAGCGAGCGCCACAAGCACCAGATTACCGTCGCCAGCCCGGCAAACTCGCTGCCGCCGCGTTTCACCCTGGCCAAAGGCTTAGCAGGAATCCAAGAGGCGTTTGAGTGTTTGCAAAGCGAGGAGCCCGTCGCCGTCTGCACGCTTGCTCTGCGTCTCTGCCCACCTCGCCGGCAAGCGCGTGGGCCCTCGGAGCGCTTTGGCTGTTTTCCCTGCGCTGTGCCGTGCCGGCAGCCTGGAAAATGCTGGTAACCCGTGCCGGGTTGTTGAGCACAGAGCTTGCATTCATGCTCGTACCGCCGAAGGCTTTCCCAGGGCACGCCGCAGAGAGGCTCTGCGCCGAAGCTCCTCTGTGTTGCAATCTCCCTTTCCCGCGGAGGAAGGCGGGGAGCTGCAGCGGCTGCTACCTGCCCAGGTGCAGAGCGGTTTGTGCCACGGGCTCGGGCAGTCACCTCTGTGCGCCGGCACCGCGGCGCGGTTCGCCTCAGCTTCCTCCTGGCGCGCTGGCGTAGCGGCGCATTTTCCTCCCGGTGACCTGGCTGCGCAAGGTGACCCAGAAAAACAACCGCTTGGTGCCCACGGTGACGTGACGTCCGTGGCGCTTCTGCGGTACCGCCGGGCCGCGTGGCGTGAGCGGGGACAAGGCGGCAAGCGATCCCCGCAGCTGCCTTCACCCCCTGTCCAGGAGAGGGGCTCGTGCTGCCGTGCTTCGCCCCCCAAATATCTCCTTGGATTGTTTGAGCTGAGCGGATATGCTTTGCAATTAGTGATTTATTTAGCAGAAGCAGGGAGGAGAGGGAGAAGGCNATTGTTTGAGCTGAGTGGATATGCTTTGCAATTAGTGATTTATTTAGCAGAAGCAGGGAGGAGAGGGAGAAGGCATTGTGTCTTTGCAAAGCATCTTGAGTTTGGCTGTGTTTTAGTGGCAGGGACACTTGCAAAGCCGTTTGCCCCTCGAGAGCTGCCCCCGGTGCCGCTGTGCTGCTCCCGGTGGCATGGTGGCTGCTGAGCCCCTGCCAGCCCCAGCACTCGTGTGAAGACGAGCTCGCCACCGGCGCTGGCCTTCCCGTGCGAATGTTCTTATGAACTAAAAATAATTCGTAAAAATGTTGGCAGGCGGACATCCAGCCGGGAGAGGAGCCTGTCCCAGAAACCTTCCGCCTCTTCCCTGGGTGGCTGCTCCCAGCTCGCTTCTCTGTGCCCCGGCGCTCGGCCCCGCTCCTGGCCGTGCGAGTGAGGAGGATGATGGATTCGGCCCCCTAAGGCTGCGCAGGGCCAGCGGAGCATCCCCATCTCAGCCTTTGCATCCCGCTCCCAGCCCCTCCGTGGCCACGTGTCGTGGTGCTGAAGGCTCACGAGGGTCTGCTAGGAACCAGCAGGACCCGGGCTGGGTTGGGGAAAGGGGCAGACCCCCCAGGAGCCATCATGGGGCCGTGCTTTTGGCCTTCTGTGGGTGAGGGGAAGAGGAGGAGCTGCTCGCCTGGCTCTGTGCCCCCTGAATCATGCGTGAGCATCGGAGGCTGCTGGGGAGGGGAGTTGTTTACTGTAATTCTTGGCAGAGGTCCCGGCATGAAACCCCAAATGAATTCAAGCTGCGGCGGGAGGTCACGGCTGAAACAAACAGCTCCCAGGACAGGAAGGGCTTTGCGAAGAGGTCCGGAGCTGCTGGAGCCTGGACTGGAGCCGGAGGGATGCAGGGCATCCTCAGGGAGCTGCCGCGCGCAGGTGCCACGTGCCGGAGAGGTCCCCGCGCGAGGACAGCGGCCGAGGCTCCTGCCCAGGGGCTGGGCTCTGCTCCGGTGCCGTGGTCCTCGTCCCTCACCGCCCTGGCACTTGGCGTGTAAAGCGTGGTGTTTGTAAGCTCTGGAAAACCACCTTGAGTTTTGTGGCTTTTGGCCGGGCTCGCCAGGTGCGAAACTGTAACGCCGGGGTTTTGTGCGGGCTGGGCTGCCCGTGTCGCCCTGGGCCGCTTCAGGCCAGCCCGTGCTCCCGTGGTGCCTTGTTTTCATCCCATCCTCCCTCTCTCCCACCTCCTGAAAATGTTGCTAAAGCAGGGCCCGGTGCAGTGGGGTGCTCCGTGCTCCGTCGCTGTGCAGAGCTGGGGGGCTCTGGCAGGAGGGGGGGCGGCACAGCCTCTGCCAGCGGCAATTGCCTGGCTCCGGTGCCTCTTCCCTGGCTCCGGTGCCTCTTGGCCGTGGGGATGCTCGACAGCCTTTTTCCTGGCTCCGGGCGAGCGGTGAGGAGTTGTTTTTCTGGCTGCTGGCCGCTGGCCTGCCCGTCCTCCCTCTCCCCCAGCACATGCGTTCCCTCCCACTTCTCTTCTGCCGCTTTGGAGTTTGTTTTTAAAAAGACTCAAAGAAATGAGGTAGAGAGATTCCCAGAGACCTGGCCAGTGCCTTCCTCCTCCACGCAGTCCGTGTCTCCCCCTCCATCCCTGGAGGTGCCCACAATACCCCGTCCTCCGCCTGCGGTTGCCCCCAAGACCTTCTTGCCCCCTTTTTGCCCCCTTTTGCCCCAGGTTGCTGCTGGAAGGGCAGCGCCGGGCCTGAGGATGCTGCCAGTGGGGAGGTGAGGATAAGACCGCTGCTGCTTGGCGTTGGCCAGCGGGAACTCCCCGCGGGCATTTTTAGCGTGGCAAGCAGAGGAAGGCTGGGACAGCTCTTCTCTGGCTGCCATCAGCTTTGAGGATGGAGGCTATGGCTTGGTGGGCTGGTCCCTTCTGCCGTGGACCCTGGCTTTCCCCTCCGAACAATGCTTCTGCGTGGAAGCAGAGCTTCTCGGTGTCTCAAAGCTAAGCCCGCTGGCTGTGGTCCCCCGGCAGCCCCGCTGCGTTTCCCAGCTCCTACCAGTTTGTGGTATACAGCAGGATGGTGACATTTCGCTGGAGGGGACCGAGGGATCGCTGAGCTTCAGCAAGTTCCTGCAGATAGACGGTGTCACGTGGCGGAGATTTGGCTCGGCTGGGAGCCGTCAGAAGTCCCCGTTTCCCATCCTGAGATTTGCTCGTTACAGTCTGTCCTTGTCTGCCTGCCAGCAGCCCGGCACGTCGGGTATCGCTACGCACGCGGTGCTGCTGCCTCCCTCCAGCCTTCCTCCCGCGGAGCATCCCCGAGGGTCTTGGCCAGCGCCCGTCCCTCTGGCATCCTCCTCCTCCTCACTGGGAGGTGGGAACGCACGTGAGCTGAGAAGCAGGAGGTGAGAGCCCGGCTTATCGCTTGCATCCTTCAAAATCACTGCTGTTTAGCAAGATCCGAGGCCCTTTGGGGGTTGCTGAAGCTGGGAGGTTTCTGGAGCAGCAGGCAGGTACGGCCTCCCAGGGCGCCGGTGCTGGCACTGTGCTGCAAGGAGACGGGACCAAGCGCCGCAGCCTCTCGGGTAGCGCTGCGATGAGTTATCAGCCCCGTGGAGGACGTCAGCCTTTTTGGGACGCCTGGCTTCTTGCAGGTGAAGTGCGTGCAGAGAGAAGGCTTGGGGTCTTCTCACTTAGGGTAACTCCGCTTGCGCTCTCGTTCGCTCGTAAAAATGCAGCTGAAACGTGCTCGTCTGCTTTTGCCTTGCCTGACCCTCCAAAGGGGGCTGGGGGGCTCATCCTGCCCGTGTCACGGCATCGCGCCGTGTCCAGCCTTGGTGACAACGTGGCAGGGGAGCTCAGCGCCTTTCAGGCTGCGACGGTTAATCTTCCTCAGCCTCCCTGTCATGCAGGTTGCGGTGGGGCAGGCAGGGTGTAGCAATTAGAGCCAATTAGCCAGAGACAAGTGAAATCCTGGGTAGTTATCAGTGAGATGGAGAGAGAATGGAATAAACCCTGGGAGAGGATTTTCAGGGAACATCAGCTCCTTCTTCGACGTGGGCTGAGGTCGGGGACGTTTCTGTGCTGGAGAAGCGCGCTGGTGCCGGGAAGCGTTTGCCCTCGACCAGAGGGAATTTTTCCTGCCTGGGCCACTCAGCAAAGCCAGAGCTGGCCCCGTTCCAGCAGGACCACGCACCTCGTCGTCTGCGCGGATGTGCGCCTGCAGTTGCTCACAATCCCTGTGCCCTCCTTGGGCGAACACGCTCGTGCTCCTTTGCCTTGCAGGGAGGTGCTGGATTTCCCCCAAAAGAGCTCTGTAAATGCTTCATGACGGGGCAGGAGCCTCCGGAGATTTCTCCTGCAGTATTGCAGTCATCAGCACAAGCTCCCTGATGCCGTAGAGGCTGAGGTTTGAACAGCGCAGGGTGTGGTTCTCTGCCTATAAAATAACATTTGCGCTTGGTTTTTTTTTTAATTGAAACTGCTTTTGGGAAACAATTAGCTCTCAGGCTGCAGCGGTCGTGGCCCTCCATCGTGCAAGACCCTCGCAGCGTCTTTTTGTGCTGCGTTTCCTGCCCGCCCGCCCGTTTCCACCTTCCCCCGTGCTGCAGTGCCCGTAGCGAAGCACGAAGCTGCAGCGGCCACGGCTGCGTTCGGTTTGTGGGGCACCACGGGGCTTGTCCGTGTGCCCTTCGGTTGCTGTCGTGCTCGCTCAGCCCCTTTGTGCCCTCTGCCTTCTCGCTGCGGTGTTTGGAGCTGCAGAGATGCAGGAGGAGCATCTGCGGCTGCGGGCGTCCCGTGGCCGCATGGGTCTTCTGCAGGTTTGTCGCAGCCGGAGACAACCGGCTCTACTTCGCGCCGGCCTGTGGCACGTGCACGATAAATTAAGCAAGGCTTTAGGAACGGGTGGGTGAAAATCCCCTGCTGCAGTGGGTGCTTTGATGCTCTGGGGAACTGGGATTATTTGAAGTGTTCCCGTGAGGATGGGGGTTTACCACGCAGGGAGGCTGCGCGTCCAGGCAGGGCGGGAGCGTCTTAAGTTTGCAAAGCAGTTCTCAGCCGCGGTGTCAGGGAGAGATGCCTGCAGCACCTTGGAGGCTCTCCAAGGGTGTATGATTTACAGGATTTTTTTTTTTTTTTTGCCCAGGTGGTGGAGGAGGCTTTTGCAGGTGGTAGATGGTGCGCGGCAAGCCCTTCGCAACGGTGGGGCACGTTCCTCGTAGCGCCCACCCGTGCATCGCGATATACGCAGGCCCCACCCTGATGCTTTCCCTGCCTACCTAACGGAGGGACCTGAGCCGAACGGGGACTGAGCCGTGTCCCGCTTTGTGTCTCGACAGCTGCTGTGAACCCGTGCACCTCTCCACGGGTGCCCCAGACCGCCCCCATGGACCTGCGTATCGGGCAGCGCGTCGTCAAGCCCGGCTCTGACACCACCTTGCTGGCCCTGAAGCACACGCAGCAGCTGCAGCACCAGCTCTTCCTCGCCAGCCTGCACCAGCAGCAAGTGGAGCAGCTCGCCCACCAGCACGTGAGGGTACGGGCGCCCCAGGGCGGGACGGGGGGGAGGGACCTGCACCCGCTTTTGGTAGCGGCTGGGTGAGGACTGGGCACTTGGAAGAATGGATTTGGCCCCCAAAGCACGTAGCTCATGGTGCTGTGTGTGTCTGCCAGCAGTGCCCTGTGTCGGCGCTGGCTTTGTCTGAGCTCCCGTCTCTGGCTGGGATTAAGAGGAAGAGGCTGGAAATCTCAACCCCCAAATAACCTCTCCAGGTGAATTCCTTCTTTCCCCTGAACTGGAGAGTCCGTAGTGCTTTTCAGCCAGCCCGGAGACCTCTCTGACGCAAGGAGGCCGGTTAGGGAGTCAGGTGGGGGGTGGTTCGTGTCTTACTTTTGGGCCAAATCTCCGTCTTGCCAAGGCCAGCGGGAGGGCTGGGGCCTCCTGGGATGTGCGAAGCGGGGAAATGTTTGCAGCCGCATACCGTGTGTGCTGAGCGAGGAGCCGGAGCGACTGGACAGGATGCCTGGTGTCTGTGATCTGCCACTCCGCTTGGCCTCCGCTGTTTCTCTGCCCTCAAGGCGCGGCTTACTCACTTCAGAAGACATTTGCTTTTCTGGGAAGCCTTCACTGAAATTCGCTAGTGTCACCCGGAATAGCACCCCTGCCCTGCACAGCCTCTGCTGCCAGACTCCCCATTGTCACAGAACTACCGCAAGATTTAGCTTGAATGGTTCCTCTGGAGGCCCCTGCTGAGAGTGGGGCCAGCTTCCGAGGTAGGGCGGGCTGCAGAGGCCACGTCCAGGCGAGCTGTGACCACCTCCGAGCACGGAGATCACCCCCCGCCTACCCCAGTCTCAGGGCTGCTCCACGCTCGTGGCAGGCATCAGTTCCGTATATCCAGATGGGATTTCCCTCATGGCACGTCTGTCCTGTTGCCGCTCATCCTCTTGGTGCGTTCCTCGGAGGAGCCTGGCTCCGTCTGCTCTGTAACCTCCTTCGGTGGTGGAAGATGCGGTTGTACCCCATCTCCGTCTGCTCTGTAACCTCCTTCGGTGGTGGAAGATGCGGTTGTACCCCATCTCCGTCTGCTCTGTAACCTCCTTCGGTGGTGGAAGATGCGGTTGTACCCCATCTCCGTCTGCTCTGTAACCTCCTTCGGTGGTGGAAGATGCGGTTGTACCCCATCTCCGTCTGCTCTGTAACCTCCTTCGGTGGTGGAAGATGCGGTTGTACCCCATCTCCTCCGGACTAAACAAGCCCAGCCACATCCACTTCTCTCACGTCCCATGTGCTCTGCCCCCAAGCACCAGCCTGGCTCTCGGTGGCTGGCACGGGCTCACTGGTCCCAGTAACCTTGTCTGGAAGCCCTTTGAGGGAATCACTTCTGGGAGAGGCTGAGCATCGCCTTGGTCCACACAAGGAGAGTTTGAGATGCTGCTGCTGCCATGACCGTGGGGCCCTTGGGAGGCGTTTGTGCACGTGGGATCATCATTGAAAACCTCAGCCCTGCAAAGCACCGCGATCCAAACTTTTGAGACGAATATGATAGAGTTTTTTCTTTTTTTCTTCTTCTTAGTCAACTGTGATTCTTATTTTTTGTTGTATTACAACACGCCCTAGCTACAGATATGTCAAAACACCATGAAAGGCAGCAAGTTGAAACAGACTGGTTTGAGTTTTACAGTGTCCCTGGGGAGAGCATCTCTGGAGACAAAGATGCGTCCGGTTTGCTGTGATGAAACAACTTAACGCAATCTTGTTGGCCAGGGTACATCAGGTTTCCAAAAACGGCGTAACGGACCATTTTAGACGTGCTCCTTCACCGCGTCGTCGTGCCTTGGGCTCGGGGAGGGCGTAGGAGGGCTCTGGTCTGCGTTGGGTGAGGCCGGGGTCTCCTGGTGCTGATGTCCCTCTCCTCTCGCAGGTGACCATGGAGTCCCCGCACTGCGAAGCCGAGCCTGGGCAGCAGGAGCAGGAGCTGCGGCAGATCCTCAATAAGGACAAGAGCAAGCGAAGTAAGAGCCTCCATGTGTCTGCCGGCACATGGCGCCGGATCTCTGCCTGGGGAGCCGTATCCCTGAAACCAGGAGACTTGGCTCACAGGGAGACGTGAGATCAGAGTGGGTTTTAGAAGGCAACTCAGCAGGCAGTTCTGCCCTTACCCAGACCAAGCTCTGCCTTCTCTTGGTCTAAAGGCGTGCGATAGTGTCCACATCACTGGGCATCTCTGTCCTGGTTGTCGAACTGAGCCGTGCTGTGCCTGCCTGGGGCCAAGAGAGCAGCTTGGTGTCCGTGGGGAGGTCCGCTCCTTCTGAGCAGCAAGCAGCGATGCCAGCAAGTTGCACTTAGCAGCTGCCAAGAGACTTTTTTGCAACTCCCTGGCCTGGCTACTGTTTGTCCTTCATGTCCTTCCTAGCGATGCCAACCAGGTGGCCACCATAGATCTCTGTGCTGAGATTGCCTTGTGCCCTGCAGCCGCTGCCGCGGTGCTGTCCGAGCTCATCATGCTTGTGACTGCCCGGTGCGCTGGGCAGGGCATGAATTTGCCTCTTGAAGTTGCAAGCCCCAGGCTGGAGCACCTGTGACAGTGGGGAGAGGTCAGCGGGTCCCCCACGTTGGGCAGAAACGTTCGCAAACCCCATCCAGCTGCGATCTCCCTGCGCCATCTAGTGCCAGTCGCTGCGGGGAGCTCGCTCTGAGCTTTCGGGTGTGCGGAGCCCTGCATCGCCACACGTAGATGCAGCTGCAGCATGCATTGCATGCACTGCGCCCGTCGCAGTGTCCATGAGCCTGCTGCCCGCCCGCCTGTCCAGTCTCGGGTGAGCTCTGTCGGCATGCTCATGCGTTCCCATGCCGTCCCTTAGCTCCCGCGCGGCTGCGCAGCCACAGGCCGCTCTGCCACGGGTTGCAGGGTTGATGGGGCTAATGGCAGCGCTGAAAACACAGCGCCTGCCCTTTCCGTGCCGTTCCTGAGCAAACAGCTCCTGCAAACGCAGTCAGCTCGGCATGGCCGATGCGCGGCACCTTTATGTGATCTGGAGTTAATCGTACAAATTAACTAAGTAACTTGTGCTCGGAGGTGCCAAGCGCTGGCACAGAAGTGTGGAGCATCCCCGTCGCAACCCTGGCTGGCTGGGGATGTGGCCTGACAGGGCTGGGAGCATGGGAACAGGCCCTCGTCCGAGGTGGGGATCTCACAGGCAGCTCACGGCAGCCGGGGGCTGGCGATAGCAGCACCCTACGGCAGTCAGAGCCCTGGGGGGGTGTTTCACCACCGCAGTGGAGCCAGGCGTTGAACGTAGGGCGCTGCCGTTTGCCGGCGGGCTGTGGTAAGTCTTGTGCAGCTCCGTCAAGATGCTTGGGAGCCTCAGAGCTGCCGCCTGAACTGTTTGGAGGGGCTTTCTTCTTCTCGCTGTCTCTCATGCAAGCTGTCCCTGTTTTGGGGCAGACCGTGCCTGCGTGGGCAGCGGAGGGGCAGGACAGGCAGAGCTGTATGCCATCAGCTGGAATTATCAGCAAAAAAGAGCCGCGGGGCACAGTGCTTCCGGAGAGGCTTCAGAAGGACCCCGTGCACCCGTGGGAGTTTTCTCGCTGCTTTACGAGCCACGCTGTGCTTTCACGCCCTCTTTATTCTGTGGGTGTCAGCTTATACCTGCTTTCTCTGGCTCGGATGGAGCAGGCAGATCCGCAGCTGAGACTCACTTCTGGTGATGCTCTGCCCCTCGTCAGCCGCGCTCCTAATGCTCAGCGAGGCCCAGGCGAAAACGTCGGGCTCCTGAGATGACGTGGGAGAGCTGAGGGTGGGACAGGGATGCTTCCCCAACCGTCTGGGAAACTCCGTTGGCCCCAGCTGACCTGCATCTCCCTGAGCCAACCTTGACCTGAGAACTGCACCGAGCATCTCCGCAGTGATGCAGACCCAGGGTCTGTGTGCTTGTAGGGGATCTCCAGCCGTCCTGGCATGACTTGTGCAGCCGCGGGGAGCCATGGGGCCGTGCTCATGTTTGCAGGGACCCTTTGAAGTGCTTCATGTCAGCTCTCAGCCCTGTGTGGTCACTGCTGGTGTTTCTGCAGGTGCTGTGGCCAGCACAGTGGTGAAGCAGAAGCTGGCCGAGGTCATCCTGAAGAAGCAGCAGGCAGCTTTGGAGAGGACCAGCAACCCCAACCCTTCAGCCATGCCGTACAGGTAAAACAAGGGTGTCCTCTGGCCTGCCCCGGGCGGGACATGTGCTCAGGACCCGGAAGAGGTGGCTGTTTATCTTGGGCAAGTTCTTGCCATGATCTTCTGCTTCCTGGTCTTTAGAGATACGGTTTAGCTAATGTCCACTGGAGTGAGGTAGCTCGGTTCTGTCTTAAGTGCTTGCAGGAGCTGGATGAAGCTCCCACGTTGTTTTCCCATGCTGTGTTGGACTTTGGTGCCTTGTCCCGCTCCTGACCCAAAAAGTACTGACAGGCTTCTTGCCTTCTGTCCCAAGACGAGGCAAAACCAGCAGCTAGATCACTTCTGTAGGTGCTTGCGGTAGTGGACAGGACAAGCCTTTCTGGCCACTGGCAGAAGAGCTAGCACGCACCCAGGAAGGGCAATGCCCCGTGGGCCACCCACGCCTCGGAGGACCTAGCATGGGTGACACGTGTCTGCCAACCGGGAACGTTCCCTAACGAGGTGGCTTCATCCCATAGGTCTCTGGAGCCTCTGGATCCCGAGGGCCCTTCCCCTCCTGTGCTCAGCACCTTCCTGCCCCCTGTGCCCAGCACCTCTCTTGACCCCCCAGAGCATTTTCCACTGCGGAAGACAGGTAAGGCCTTGGGCGTAACACCATCTCCCTCCCGCTGTGACACCCTCTCAGCCCGCTTGCAGGGGATGACTGGAGCTGAGAAACGGGGTGGCCTGGCCCCATGAAGCCAGTCCAGCTTCAGCCCCTCAGCCCCATCGGCACTGGGACTGGGACTAACCGCCTTGCCTTCTCGCAGCATCTGAGCCCAACCTGAAGGTGCGTTGCAAGCCCAGGAAGTGCCTTGACCGACGCAAGAACCCCCTGACGCGGAAGGAGAGCGCTCCCCCCTCGCTGAAGAGGCGGCCACCCGAGGCGATCGGTGAGGGCTTCACCTGGATGTTGATGCCTTGGGGGTTTGGAGAGACCTTGGGGCCAGGCGGGAGCAGCTACGGTCTGCCCAGCGTCCTTGGGCGATCGGAGAGGGAAGTCATGTCTCTGGGGCTCAGCACCTTACCAGTGCCCTGCTTGGGGCACAGACCATGGAGGGAGCTCTC
>VZSC01005714.1:115789-145865 GCA_013398225.1 Steatornis caripensis
TCTGGTGATGCTCTGCCCCTCGTCAGCCGCGCTCCTAATGCTCAGCGAGGCCCAGGCGAAAACGTCGGGCTCCTGAGATGACGTGGGAGAGCTGAGGGTGGGACAGGGATGCTTCCCCAACCGTCTGGGAAACTCCGTTGGCCCCAGCTGACCTGCATCTCCCTGAGCCAACCTTGACCTGAGAACTGCACCGAGCATCTCCGCAGTGATGCAGACCCAGGGTCTGTGTGCTTGTAGGGGATCTCCAGCCGTCCTGGCATGACTTGTGCAGCCGCGGGGAGCCATGGGGCCGTGCTCATGTTTGCAGGGACCCTTTGAAGTGCTTCATGTCAGCTCTCAGCCCTGTGTGGTCACTGCTGGTGTTTCTGCAGGTGCTGTGGCCAGCACAGTGGTGAAGCAGAAGCTGGCCGAGGTCATCCTGAAGAAGCAGCAGGCAGCTTTGGAGAGGACCAGCAACCCCAACCCTTCAGCCATGCCGTACAGGTAAAACAAGGGTGTCCTCTGGCCTGCCCCGGGCGGGACATGTGCTCAGGACCCGGAAGAGGTGGCTGTTTATCTTGGGCAAGTTCTTGCCATGATCTTCTGCTTCCTGGTCTTTAGAGATACGGTTTAGCTAATGTCCACTGGAGTGAGGTAGCTCGGTTCTGTCTTAAGTGCTTGCAGGAGCTGGATGAAGCTCCCACGTTGTTTTCCCATGCTGTGTTGGACTTTGGTGCCTTGTCCCGCTCCTGACCCAAAAAGTACTGACAGGCTTCTTGCCTTCTGTCCCAAGACGAGGCAAAACCAGCAGCTAGATCACTTCTGTAGGTGCTTGCGGTAGTGGACAGGACAAGCCTTTCTGGCCACTGGCAGAAGAGCTAGCACGCACCCAGGAAGGGCAATGCCCCGTGGGCCACCCACGCCTCGGAGGACCTAGCATGGGTGACACGTGTCTGCCAACCGGGAACGTTCCCTAACGAGGTGGCTTCATCCCATAGGTCTCTGGAGCCTCTGGATCCCGAGGGCCCTTCCCCTCCTGTGCTCAGCACCTTCCTGCCCCCTGTGCCCAGCACCTCTCTTGACCCCCCAGAGCATTTTCCACTGCGGAAGACAGGTAAGGCCTTGGGCGTAACACCATCTCCCTCCCGCTGTGACACCCTCTCAGCCCGCTTGCAGGGGATGACTGGAGCTGAGAAACGGGGTGGCCTGGCCCCATGAAGCCAGTCCAGCTTCAGCCCCTCAGCCCCATCGGCACTGGGACTGGGACTAACCGCCTTGCCTTCTCGCAGCATCTGAGCCCAACCTGAAGGTGCGTTGCAAGCCCAGGAAGTGCCTTGACCGACGCAAGAACCCCCTGACGCGGAAGGAGAGCGCTCCCCCCTCGCTGAAGAGGCGGCCACCCGAGGCGATCGGTGAGGGCTTCACCTGGATGTTGATGCCTTGGGGGTTTGGAGAGACCTTGGGGCCAGGCGGGAGCAGCTACGGTCTGCCCAGCGTCCTTGGGCGATCGGAGAGGGAAGTCATGTCTCTGGGGCTCAGCACCTTACCAGTGCCCTGCTTGGGGCACAGACCATGGAGGGAGCTCTCTGCCATGATGGTGCAGGGACAGATGAACAAGAGAAGGATGTTGCTGCAGCTGTACCATGCTGCTTTTTGGGCTTGTGATGGGCCTGAGACCCTGAGCAAACGCAGCTGCTCAGGCTTCCTCGCTGTGCTGTAGCACGTCCCGTGCTGGCACGGCGACTCCGTCTCCACTGTGCCATATGGCCAAAGGGAGATGTGGCCCTAGGCGGGCAGTGGGCAGCTGTTGGAGGGAGGGAGGGAGGGAGGGCTGTGAAGGTCCGGGGCAGGGGCTGTGCAACCCTTCTAGGAGTGCTCATGCCCATCGCCCCCATTTCTCTTCCCTGCGCAGACTCCTCCCCGAGCAGTAGCAGCACCCCCGTGTCCGGCTGCAGCTCTCCCAATGACAGCCTCCCCGCCGAGCACGGAGCCCTCCCCGCCGCCTCCGGCATGGCCCACGAGGTGAGCTCTGACGGCCTCGCAGCCAGGGGCAGCGTGGGCTCGGGCCTTCCTGACCCCAGGGTTGAGTGCCCTGATCTCCCACTCCCATCCTAGGCTCAGGCAAAGGTAGCATCCACCCCTGGGGACCCCGGCCCTGAACCCCGCTGCCCAGAAACGGCCCCTTATCTCTCCCTGTGTGGTGGGATCTGCCCGGCACAGCACTGCTCCAGACACGCTGCCTTCCTTTGCAGTGTGCGTTTCTTCTCCCCTGGTGTATGTACTGTCCCCATGGGTCCCTAATGCCCCATGTCCTGGCCCCAGACATTCCCCTGGGCACCTGGGGCTCAGCCACCCTCTTCTGCTGCCTGTGCCTGAGCTGCTTGTCCCACACTGAGCTCTGCCGCTGCTGGAGCAGGGCACTAATGAATTGTGTTTGGTGCAGACGCCCCTGGCCCAGCGCCTGATGATGCAGGAGAGCTCACTGGCCCAGTTTGCCCTGCAGAGTGCAGCCTCCCTTCCGGCCATCACGCTGGGATTGCCGGCTACCACTAGCGCCAGGGTAGGTAGCCAGGTTGTAGGAAGCCCCAGAATTGGGCAGAGGATCCCCGCGGGGCAGGGGAAGCCCTTTGCTTTGGGCCTGGGGTTCCTGGGGTAAAGCCAGGCGTGCACTGGCTCTGAGCATTCACAGGCACTGCACACGCGCACGGTGAGGGTATGCTGTCCCCTCCCAGTGCTGGGTCCCCGGCAGGTTGCTAACCTGGTCGTCCTCCTCTCTGCAGGGAGAGGCAGATCGCCGTCCGCTCTCCAGCCTGGCACATCGGGTGCCTGTGCTAAACGGACCTGTCCTCGCGGGCACGCACTCGCCCATGTTCATACCAGCTGGCTTGGAGCAGCACGAGGCTGGGAGCCCCTTATCCCCTCGGCTCCAGCCCGTCATCATCCTTGAGCCCTCAGTCACCCACACTCCACTGGTGGCAGGTGAGCGTCGAGCTCGGTGACAGACACTGAGGCAGGGCTCAGCGTGGAGCTTTGCTCGGGGTGCGGAGCTTTTTTGGGTGCTGGGAAAGCCCAGTGGCCTTGGTTTTTCCATTCCTCTTCCATGAGCCGGGGCCATGGGAGTGGAAGATGCTGACCCTGGTTCTGGCTAGCTAGCCAGCGTGTCCTTGCCATGGATGAAACCAGAGTTCTGCCCGCACCTCAGCCTCGACAATGCACAGAGAGCTTAGCTTTGGCTGTTCCCTCCAGCTGCCCCTTGCCCTGCCCGAGCTGAGCTGGTGTGGAGCCGTTTACCTTTCCTGCAGCCCAGAAGCCCCCTTCCAAGGGGTCTTTCCTGCCTCTTGCCAGGCTCGTGGGCCAGCAGATTTCACTACAGAGAAGGAGAACTGGCTCCTTTGGGCCCATTCCTGGCTCCTTCTCTCCCTGCCCTATGATACCTGCAGTGAAGGAAGCTTCTCCCATTGAGGATGAAGTTGAGGTGGGGACCGAGGTCAGTCAGATCCTGTCTGCAGAGCCCTCAGGGCCGCGTGATGCTGAGGTGATGGGGACAGAAGGAGGGGAGCTGTAAAGACACAGCCCATGCAGCCAGATTCTGGGCTCCAGGGCTGGATCAGTGTCCTTGTCAGGGCTGTCTGGAGGGAGTGTGTAAGGGCACGGGCAGCACTGCTGCTTGCCGTGGTGAGGGCTGGCAGCTCTGCAGTGTCATGTCTGCCCTGACCTCTCCTTTGTCTCCCCTGCAGTGCCAGGTCTGGGAACGGTCCCCTTCTCCTTCGCCCCCTCGCTCATCTCCGCAGAGCGCCTGTCACTCCCAGGCCACCATAAACCGCTGGGCAGGACCCGCTCGGAGCCCCTGCCCCAGAACCCCAAGGCCATCCAGCAGCAACTGGTGTACCAGCAGCATCACACCCAGTTCTTGGAGAGACTCAAGCAGCAGACGCATCTGGGCAAGGTAAGTCACAGAGACCCAGCCTGGGGGTGCGGGAGGCACAGGGAGAAAGGTGCTGGGAGGGTGCGAGATGGCATCCCCTCCTGCTGGGCATCGAGTACCTGGTGTCCAGGGCCAAGCCCTACCCAGGCATGCAAGATGCTGCCTTGCCCAAACTCGTAGCAGCAAGCTGAGGGTACCTGCTCAGCTTCCTTGGCTCCCGCATCCATCGTGCTTCTGCCCCGAGATGCCCTGCCACCCACCATGACCGTCTTGGCCTGGCCTGTCCCCTGCTACCTCTCTGTGCTCATTCGTGACCTCTCCGCCCGCAGCGCATGGCTAAATCCAGCGAGAAGCCCCGTCTGCGGCAGATCCCCTCCTCGGAGGACATGGAGGCCGAGGGGACGCTCCCAGAAGCCGGGGCTGAGAGCAGCGACGCGACAAGGGCACATGTGGAGCCCACCCGGCTGGGGAGCAGTGTGAAGGAGCCCGAGAGGACGCAGAAGATGATGCAGCCTCAAGAGGAGCTTGTCCTACAGCAGGTAAAGAGGGCGGGCAGGGATGGGAGAGCCCTGCGCAGGGGTCCGGGCTGCCAACCTAAAGCAGCCCTTTCCCTGCTGGGCACAAGGAGCCCATGGGCAAAAGGGATGACGGTTTCTCTGGCTGTCTCGAGCTGCGTGGAGCTCTTGGGGTGGTTTGGAGCCTTGATAGCAGGCTCAGGAGTGAGCTGTGAGAGGCGTTGTTCCTAGCCTTGTCCCTGTTTGCAGTCATGGTGTAAAATGCTTTGAGCATTAGCCCTGAACAGGCAGCATGCAGAGATCCCTGCCCCCATGGCCTGCAACTCAGAGCAGTTCTTTTCTCCATCCTTGGTGTCTCTTGCTGAGGCTTTGCACAAACCCAGCAAAGCTGGTGCTGTCCCAAGCCTGGGAAGGTTCAGATCGGACCCCAAGAGCCACCTCCGTAAAGGAGTGCTGTGTGGGGAAGGACACAGGCACCATGTCTGTGCCTTCCTCGAGCCTGGGGCAGTTCGCTAGGACAGGGACGAGAGCTGTGACCGCCCCGGGTGTCAGCGAGGCTGGGCGTCATCCCCAGATCGTTGGGCATCGTCCTCCAAATTGCTGCGCCTCGCAGCCCAGCTGCCCAGCCCTGCAGGGCTGAGCCAGCAGAGAGCAGCAGATGCTGCCTGACGTGTCCCAGCTCCTGCAAACCAGCTCCAGGTCCAGCCCAGCATGGAGGCGGCTGTCGTATCCTGATCCCGGGAGGGCATACAGTGCAGGGCTCCCTTCCCTGTGCCGAGCAGTGCTGCTCTTGCCACCCTGGCGCCTCGCTCCGGATGCCGCGCTCACCACCGCCTCTCTCCATCAGGCCTACCTCTGGGATTCCTACCAGCGCGTGCAGCAGCAGCTCCTCAAGCGGCAGCCCTTGGCCGACTCCGCCATGGTCCCCACCGTCCATGCGGGGCACAGACCCCTCTCCAGGGCCCAGTCATCTCCTGCCACTGCGACCGTCTCCCTTCCTGCCCAGGACACGGCCTCCAAGACGCTCTCCCTGCCAGTGCAGGAGCAGCCAGCCAAGCCACACTTCACAACGGGTACGGCCCGGCCCCTCTGCGGGGCTGTTGCAGCTGCAGCAGCTGGGGACAAGAGCTGGAAGGGAGGTGGGGATGCCCAGGGGCAGCTTAGCATCAGCCCCGCTCGCTCCCAGACTCATAAATGCTTGGGAGCGCTCTGACTAGCTGCAAAAAGAGTAGAGCAAGCCGTGAGGATCCCCTTCTCCTTATCTAAGGTGGCTTTTCCAAGCAGCAGTTGCCTATTTGGCCCCTGGACGACCATCCTGGCTCAGTGGTTCTGGTGAGGGACCAGTTCAGCTCTCTTAACATATCCAAGGCAGGATTTGCTTCAAGCGTCTTCGGACAGAGGCTCCCATGGCTTGAGGGGAGGTGTTTCCGTCAAACCAAATAGTTAGGGATGTTTAGGGTCCCAGGCAGCCCCTGAAAAGGAGCTGAGTTAGGGTCAGCGCCACCAAGGCCTGGATGTCCAGTTCAGTCCAGTCTCGGGACAGCAGCTCTCCTTGTGCGTTGCAGGGCTGGTTTACGACTCGGTGATGCTCAAACACCAGTGCTCCTGCGGCGACAACAGCAACCACCCGGAGCACGCGGGCAGGATCCAGAGCATCTGGTCCCGTCTGCAGGAGAGAGGGCTGCGCAGCCAGTGCGAGGTGAGCATGAGCGGCACAGTGGGAGCCGGACGCCTGTCCGGGAGGGGAGTGCTGGTACGAGCAGACCTCGTGCTAACGGTGTGGTAGGGTGTCCTGTTGCCATCTCCATCCCTTTTGGTCCTGGATCTTCTCACCCTGTTGCCACCATTATCCAGGCAACAAAGACCTCGGGAGAAGGCTTGGACTTGTCTGTTGGTGGCAGTGCCAAGCTGGAGCACGCCGGCCTGACCGTCTCCAGCTTCGGCAGGCAGCAGCCGTCTGCTCTGCTGGAAGATGGGCGTAGGCAGGATCCCTCTTGAACAGGGTGTTTTGCCAACTCCGGGCACATCAGTGTCGGTTCCAGTCTGTTAGAAACCTTGCCCTGGTGTGGGCAGACTGGTTCATGCGGGGCTCTGCGGTTGTAGGAAGGCGGTGCTGGTGTTTCCTGCCTGATCCCTGCCTGCAAATGAGGGCGGTTGCTCTAGTTCAGATCCAACACGTGAAGCACCGTGCTCAGCCTCGCGGCTGCCTCCCCGGCTGCGGTGACACGAGACGCGGCTGTGCTCGGGCAGCGGACGTGCCCCCTCCGCCCTCGGGGGCCCGTGTGTGTGGGTGGGAGAGGCTGCATCTCCCACCTGGAGTGCCTCAGTCACAAGCCCCGTCTTACCGCAGTGTCTGCGGGGACGTAAGGCCACGCTGGAAGAGCTGCAGTGCGTCCATACTGAGTGCCACGTGTTCCTCTACGGCACCAACCCCCTCAACCGCCTGAAACTGGACAACGGGAAGCTGGCAGGTGAGTCCCCATCCACGCCGCTCCCTCGGGCACCGTGCCCTCCCCTTCTGCCCCTCCCTGCCTTGCACGTTCACGCCGGGTCTCGGAGCAGCCAAGCGGCTCCCCTGGGAGCTGGTCCTAATTCTGGCCAAGCAGCGGGGCCAAACCTCCCTCCTTGGTAACCCCGGGCCATGCACCCTGTCCCCCACCGCTCCCCGGTTTCTCCGCTCTGAAGCCCTCGCTGTCCCCTCTCTCTGCAGGGATCCTGTCGCAGCGGATGTTCGTCATGCTGCCCTGCGGAGGGGTGGGGGTAAGCACTCCATCTCTGCTCTGCCTGGGTTTGGATGGGGTTGTTCCTTCCTTGTGTCCCCAGCGAGGGCCTCGTCGTGGCCTTGGGTGGACAGGGGGCTCCCGAAGCCTTTGGGCTGCCAACGTTTGGGTAGCCGCAGTTGGGAGCACTCCGTCATCATATCAGAGCTTCTCCCTGTCCTCGGGATGGTCCCAAGCATCCCACCCTTGAAAGGGGACCCTTTCCCTCCCCTTATTCCAGGGCATCCAGAAACCAAAAGCCCCTCACAGCCATTCCTAAGAGGCCGGGGCGTTAGAAGGGAGTGCACTGGTGGGACGGCGGGGGGAAGCCACAAGCCGTGGTCTCTGCTGAGGGAGGGGAGCGGTGTCGTGGGGACAGCAGCTCGCCGCTTCTCTCCAGACACGTCTGTGGCCTCTCCTTTCACAGCTTGCCGCCCTGGTTTCTCTCCATTCATTGCGTTCTCCTCTCTTCCTCTCTCCCCCCGTCTCTGTCCTTCTCTCTCTCTTTCAGGAAGGGTCTCACTCCATGCCTTCCTGCTGCCTCTTCTGGTTCTTCTCCTCTCCTTGCCCCTGCTGCTGGGCACCAGCTCTTCTCAGCCCCGTTTGCACCTACTTTCCCCGCTCTGCCTCCCCCTCCCTGCCCTCCTCTTGCCCGTGCCCCGAAGGCGGGGGGGCTGGAGCTGCCCCTCTCCGTGGGCAGAGGGGAGCCTTTGAGTTGCACACATGGAGTTGATCAGAAGAGACTTGAGTTTTCCGGCTCTGGCTCGGCCCTTGACGCGATCCTGATCAAACCAAGATGTTTGGTTAAACAATAAAATAAGATAAAGAAGGTAACGAGCATTTTCTCAGTCACTCCCTCCAGCCCCCGGGTGCAGGGTGAGATGCTCTGCGCGGAGCTCGGCGAGGGGCTGGGGCTGACAGCAGGCAGAGGAGCTGCCGTCCTGGCCAGCAGCACCAGGGGCCCGCTGCGGAGCTGGGGAGCTTGCCCCATTGCGTGCGAGGCAGCCCAGCTCCCCAGTGCCTGGCCCTTCATCCTGCACGGGACTTCAACCCCTGGCCCCGAGCAGGGTGGCTGGCAGAGAGCGGGTCGTGCGGCCGAGATCTCCTCCACCGGTGCCTTGTCCCCGCCTGACCGATCCCCTTGCTTCCAGGTGGACAGCGATACCATCTGGAATGAGCTGCATTCCTCCAACGCTGCCCGCTGGGCCGTGGGCAGTGTCACCGAGCTGGCCTTCAAGGTGGCTACCAGGGAGCTGAAGGTAGGGTGGCTTCACGTGGAGATCCCAGAGCTGTGCATCGCCCTGCGGCTGGGCAGGAGCGGGGCTGGGGGGATCTCAGCCTTGTGCTGCTGCCGTCTCCATCCCTGACTGTCCCCGTGGGGCAGGAACCAGGGGGTGGAGGAGGTGCGTGACGCCGGCGGTGGCAGCTCTGATCGCTCACCTTTGTTTTGTCCCCAGAACGGCTTTGCTGTCGTGCGGCCACCTGGACATCACGCGGACCCTTCCACTGCCATGTAAGGGCCCCTTCGCAAGCGGCAGGGCTTTGGGCTGGCGTGTGGGAAGCCCCAAAATACAACTCTTTGGCTCAAAATCACTGATCGCTCCGGACTAACCTCCCCTGGGATCCATCTGTATCCAGGCTGGGGGCCGAGAGGAGGGAGAGCCCTCCCTTTGGAGAGCACGTGGGCCAGGAGGGAAGGATGCTCGGGAAGGGCCCCAGAGCGTTAACCGGCTCCGACTCCCTCTTTGCAGGGGATTCTGCTTCTTCAACTCAGTGGCCATTGCTGCCAGGCAGCTGCAGCAGAAAGGGAAACTCAGCAAGATCCTCATTGTGGACTGGGTGAGTCCCCCCCGACCCCCGCGTGTCCCCGCTCCTCACCAGGACGGCCCCAGGAGTGCGTGTCTGCACCTTCTCCCAGCTCTAGTCTGGGCCATGAAACTATAGAGCCATGAAACGTCCTCCTTTGGGGACCAGCTGCCAGGAGCGTGGCTGGGAAACCCCCGGCGTGTCAGGATGGGGGAGCAGGAGCAGGTCCCAGGGGTGGGGGAGCAGGAGCAGATCGTGGGCATGGGGGAGCAGGAGCAGATCCCGGAGATGGAGGAGCAGGAGCAGATCCAGGGTATGGAGGAGCAGATCGTGGGGACGGAGGAGCAGGAGCAGATTGTGGGGATGGAGGAGCAAGCCCTGGAGCAGGGTAGAGATCCAGTTGCTTTCAGCTCCATTAGACCACCCTCAAGGCTGAAAAAAAGAGCGCTCTCCCAATCTCGCTCTCCCTCTAGGACGTTCACCACGGCAATGGGACTCAGCAGATCTTCTACAGAGACCCTGACGTTCTCTACATCTCTCTGCACCGTCACGACGATGGCAACTTCTTCCCCGGCAGCGGGGCCGCTGATGAGGTAAAAAGCACCGTCAGGCTGCGAGGTCTGTGCAGCTCTGCCCGGGGACGGCAGCGCTGATGGCAGTGACAGCCAGGAGAACAGGGCACTGGCGGGTTTGGGCAGAGGTTTGTGTCGGTGCCTCGCGGGCGCATTTCCCGTTGATGCCCGATGTGTTTGATGCAGAGCCGAGGCTTTGTCCCAGCCAGCAGCACGGGGATGGTGACTGATGGCTGCAAGGCTCTGGGAAATGTCAGGAAAATGCCACGGCTTCTGCTGCTCTTCAGCAAGCTTTGCAAACGCAGTCGGCTCCTGTGGTGCCGGGCAGGGGATCCAGGACACCCAGCCGTGCCTCCCGGAGCCTGGCGGTGATAGAGCCTGCTAGGACCACGGCCCCAGCATCCCTGCAGCCCCATCCAGGCTTTCACTGCTGTCCGTGCTCTCTCACAGGTTGGTGCTGGCCCTGGTGAGGGATTTAATGTCAACGTGGCCTGGACCGGAGGGCTCGACCCCCCCATGGGTGACCCAGAGTATCTGGCCGCTTTCAGGTACTGCTCCTTGTTTCTGCTCGTCTCCTCTTTCCCTCTGGGTCAGGCTGAGCCAGCGCTGAACACCTCTTGTTTTTCCCCCACGCAGGACGGTGGTGATGCCAATCGCACACGAGTTCTCCCCCGACTTGGTGCTGGTGTCGGCCGGCTTCGATGCGGCTGATGGCCACCCACCACCCCTGGGTGGCTACAAAGTCTCTGCTAAATGTAAGGAGGCGGAAGCTGCGCCGCTGGCTCAGGGCTGGGACTGTGGCGTCAGGGTGGCAGCTCTCCAGGGAGCCGGGCAAGATCTTTGGGGTTGTACGGGCCTGGCGTTTCGGGCTTTACCCACTTGGGCTTCACCCCTCCAGGCTTTGGCTACATGACGAAGCAGCTGATGAGCCTGGCTGGCGGAGCCATAGTCCTCGCGCTCGAAGGCGGCCATGACCTTACGGCCATCTGTGATGCATCCGAGGCCTGCGTGTCAGCCTTGCTGGGCAACGAGGTGAGAGCTGGGGGTCTGCGGGTCATGACTGTGGGGGGCTCTGCGGTTGTAGGAAGGCGGTGCTGGTGTTTCCTGCCTGATCCCTGCCTGCAAATGAGGGCGGTTGCTCTAGTTCAGATCCAACACGTGAAGCACCGTGCTCAGCCTCGCGGCTGCCTCCCCGGCTGCGGTGACACGAGACGCGGCTGTGCTCGGGCAGCGGACGTGCCCCCTCCGCCCTCGGGGGCCCGTGTGNCCAGAAGAAAGCATGAGGCAGAAACCAAACCCCAATGCTGTGCGCTCCTTGGAAGCGGTGATCCAGGTCCAGAGTGAGTGTTCTAGGGCCGGGGGCTCGGGGAATGTGGAAGGGCCGAGTGCCAGCATTTCCCCACCTCTCCAGTAAACCTCGTGACCTCCAGGGGGGCACTTGGCATGAAAGACCCCAGCAGAGCCCTCCATCCTCCTCCTCCTCCTCCTCAGAGGGTGACGCCCTGTGTGTGCACTCACTGCAAGGGAAGCCCAGAGCCCTGGGACACCCCTATGCTGGCACCTCCTGATTTTTGCTTCTCCTGCAGGTAAATACTGGGTGGCCGTGCAGCGCTTTGCCTCCAAGCTGGGCTGCTCCTTCCTGGAGGCGCAGCACCACGAGGCAGAAGAGGTGGAGACGGTCACGGCCTTGGCCTCCCTCTCGGTGGCCGTGATGGTGGAGAAGAGGTGATGCTCTTAAGTGATCCTGGGAGACGTGGGTGCCCCTCGCTTGCCGTGTGCCTGGGTCTGAGCCTTGCTCTCACGGGGGTAGCAGCAGGGAAAGGCCATGTCCCGCAGCCAGATGAGCTGCTGGGAGGTCGGGACAGTGCTGGCTTTAAGCAGCTCTTGCGCTGTGGGAGAGAGAAATTACAAGCGTCCTCCCCACCGAGAGCTCTGGTCCTGCAGCCCTTGCATCCTGGCAGATTTGGCCCCAGTGTTCAGCATCTGTGGGTGGAGGCGGGGTGAGGTCCTGCATCCTCATGGTCAGGACCTGGATTGGCTTCTGGGGCGTTCAGTGCTGGGCTCTTCCCAAACAAGATGAAACCGAGACCAAATCCTCTGTCCTTCCTTGGAGGCTGGAGGCGTGGGGGTTCGGCAGGGTCCGTGCTCGCCCACCGCCTTTTCTAATCCTCACCAGGTCTCAGCCAGAGCCCGCGTAGGTCTCGGTGGAGCAGGAAGCACCGAGAGGCTTGCGGTGTAGGTGCTGGCCTTGCCAGAAGGCCCCTCGATGCTGAGAGGGACGCGTCGTGTCACAGGGGTCTTGTCTTGGTCTCATGTGTCGTATTTCTCCGTTTCAGGCCACAGGACGAGCCGATGGAGGAAGAGGAGCCCATGAACCAGTGACGAGCGGTGACGTTCTCTGCTGCCCTGCTTCCAGGATGTGGCTGGACTCTCCCGAGCCCAGCGCTCGCTCTTCACTCCTGGCTTCCCGTTCGCCACGTCGTCCTCATTCCCCGAGTCACGGTCCTGAAACGGCCTGGACCTTTGGCTGCCGCCTCCGCAGGTCTCCCAGAAAGGATGCTCCTGCAGCCACGTGGAAGACGTCCTCCTGCTCAGGACCGACGGAAAACCACGAACTCCCTCTGCGCGGCGTGGCCTTGCAAACCTAGACCGTGCCTGCGATCAGTCCTCAGCCTTTGGGCCCTGAAACCCCTCTGGGGACAGGGGTGAGAGGCGTCCACCCCTCCAGCTGCGGTGGCAGCCGGGCACAGACCTGCCCTTCTCCTGGGATCTTCCTCACCCTTGAGGAAGGGGGTGGGTGTTGGGATGGATGTTGTGGCCGTGCTGCCGGGGGTTAGAGCCACCTTCGGGACTGCACGCAGAGCTCCTCTCCGGCCAGGCAGCGATGCCTTTGAGAAGCAGCCTTGTGTTTTGCTCGGGAGGGTCCGGCTCTCTGCGTCTTCTCACGGAGGCTTCCTGGCTCCCCTTCCTCGAGCAGGGCACGAGGCGGGAGCGAGCGTGCCAGCGACACGGGGTGTGACCTCGTTGCGCGTGAGAAGGGTTTGCGCGGCTGTGGATGATGCGCCCGTTGCCTTGCAGCTGGGGAAGGGCAGGGGCTGGAGTGTCAGCAGTGCCCAGGATTGCACCCGTGGGCCATCCTAACCACTAACCAGAGCGTGACCCCTCGGGTGCTGGGGCTCTGATTTGCACTATATACAAGTGACATGTGCTAATGTGAACCTTACGTACTCTTCCTGCCATGGGAATTTCGAGAACAAACACCTCTTCGTGGGGACGCTACCAAGATGCCTCGAGCCCTTTTCCGCAACTCGCTGCCCCGCGGATCCGTGTCGCTGTAGCCCCCTGCCATCCCTGAAGCAGGGGCAGCCCAGTTGTCTTCCAGTCACCCCCCTGAGCTCCACAGCCGCACCCCCAGCACCCCGACGGGCTCCTCTTCTCTGGCTGACGTCAGGTCAAGTCCTGTCACCCTCTGCTTGGTGCTCAGCTCCCCCAGGGCTGCCCAAACCCCCAGCAATACAGTCCCTGTCTCTGCCCAGGCTATCTTGGGGTGACAGAGGTGGGGTGAGGCTCCCCAAAATGAGGTGTCCGTCTCGATTTGCCGTCTTCCCGTCTCCTACTGCAACAGGGCGTCGTGCGCCTCCTCGCCCCAAGAGCCTTGCCCGCGTCTTCCTCATGTCCCGGGGGTTGCCCCGCAAGGACAGGTCCCTGCTCGGGCATCACGGTGCTTGGGCTGCAGCGGGGTTCGGGGACGGCTGGGCTGCGGCGGAGGGGATGGACGGGCCACCGAGGCCTGGCTGAGCTCGGCAGGCGGCCAGGTCGGTCTGCAGGCACAGGGAGGAGATTTTGTAAAAAAGAGGAACGAAGAAGGAGAAAGGAAAAAAAAAAAAAAGGACCTTGGAAGAATAAAACATTTCTGTGTCTCAGAGGGGTCCAGCAGCGCCGGGCAGGGGTACAGAGAGCGGGGCGGGGAATGGGTTCGCCGCCGGCCGGGTGGTGCAGAGAAGGCATCGTGGCCATGCTGCGGTGCAGCCCCTTCCCGCGACCGCTGCCGCCTCGCTGCTGGGGCTTGGGTACCCACACTCGCCCTGCAGGGTGGTCCTGGCACAGGCCCCCTCCCCAGGAGCCCCTGGCTGCACAGGAGGGAGGGTGTCACATCGAGGGGGGGCAGCTTGAGCGGGAAGAGGTTAAGAAGCACCCCCAGACCCCTCCCTGTCTTCTCCAGAGCCTGCCGGCTGTGGGTGCTGCCCCTCCATCCCGTGGGTCTCTCCCCAAGGTGGGCCGTGGCGTGGGGGAAGGACCTGCTGCTTCTCCAGCCTTGGGGCACTGGGGGGGTTCGGGTGTCCCCGAGCCGAGGCTGGTGCTGCCCTTCCCTACCCCGGCGCCAGCCGCTGCAGCCCCTCCGCTCCATCCCCTCAGCTGCCCTGCAGCCCCCCACCCCGTGCCATGGCTCCTCCGGTGCCACCGCCTCTCCCGCCGTCGGCCGTGGTTTCCCTTCCCTTATCCCAGTGGGTCGCGGCTGGGCTCGTGTCCCGCAGGAGCTGTGCCGGAGCAAAGCAGGGCACGGCCGCTCCTCACCTCTGAGGAAGCCCAAAGCTCAACAGCGCCGGGGAGTTTGTTCCCCAGTTTCCACCAGAAGCAAGCTGTGGGTGCAACTGGGTGAGCTCAGCTGTGGAAGCCGTTACTGCCTTAAAGCCGACGAAATGCTAAAGTGTAAAAGTGAGGCAAGAAACCGTTCGGGGCGTTTAACGTTTTCAGGTTGCCTCTGGGTCTAGTGGGGCAAGATAGCAAAGCGAAAAAGAGCTGTGATTAACGAAGCTCATGAATCCAAGGGCTGACCCTTCGCAGCCTCCAGCCCGGCAGGTCTGGCTCCGAGCACCCAGTGAGACCTTCACGGCCACCGCTCATTCCCGGGCAGCTCAGAAACCCTTCGCCCTGCGCACGCCGCCGCGCAGGTCACCCCGAGCCGGAGCCGAAACCCCGAGCAGCCCCCTGTGCGTTCGCTCCCCTCTGGCATTGCCGGCGCGGCGGCCGACGTGCCCAACGGCTCACGGGAAGCGCCGAGCAGTCGCTTGTGGTTTCAACCCCAAAGACGGGCGCCGAGCGCCGTGGCAGCGAGCCGTGGCTGTTCACGCGAGCACGTTCTTTTTCCCCTAGCAGTTCCGTGGTTGCTTGCAAGGATGCCCAGCCTCGTGGGGCGGCACCTCCTCGTCCCCGAGTCCCCCCCACACAGCCCTTTGCGCGGCGTCCGCTGAACGCGGAGGCTGGAGGAGGTGGTGGGGTCCTGCCGTAGCGATGCTGAAGCCCAGGTCCGGGTGGGTGCGTCGCTGCCTGGGTGCTCCCACCGCTTCTCCGTTAGGATGGAGGGAGGGACCTCACCGGGCTCCTACCCACCTGATGTAACAGCTGAACAGCAGGCAGAGGGGTCCCGCCGCGAAGCCGACGGTGGACGTCTCCAGCCCCGGGGAGGAGCTCCCCCCACAGCCGTCCCGGTCCATCCCAGCTGCGTGCGCGCTCCAGCCCGTTGCACGTGGAGAACGGGACCTCCGAAACGGCCACCGGGTCCCACCACGGGCCCGCGCGCTTGCCGGCCGACGGGAAGGTTTGTTGGTGCGGCAAGGAAAGGCACGCGCCATCGTGGCCGCCCACGCCAAGGGTGCTGGGTCCCTCGCGGACGGCATTTATGGGGGTTTTCCCGAGGACTCGTGAAGACGCGAAGGGCCGAGCCATCTCCGGATCCCTCCCTCCTTGCCCCCAAACACCTTTCCCCTCCCCAAACGTTCTGTGGTGTTGGTGACGACTACCGCGATCGTTGAAAAACCCCCAAGAGCTTGGTTCAAATTATTGTTCTTCCCTTAGGGCTGAGGTTTTGCGCATTTTGAAATAAGTCAACACAAGGATTTTTTTTTTTTTTTTTAAAAACAAACTGTTAGTTTTGAAATAATCTTCTGAAAGATACTTCACCCTTTTTTAAAAATCAGGCCTGGTCTCCGCAGAGAGGTTTTTCCCCTTTATTTTTAAAGCACATTTTATTTTTTTGAAAGAAAACTTTCTATTTCTAAAGGTGGTTTCATGTGTCAAACGCTTCCTTTGATGCAGTTAACGAAGCCACCCACATCCCTATTTTTAATGGAATTTTTATTTTTTTTAAGCACATTCAGGTCTTTTAAAAGCTGCGGTCAGCTCCCCGGAGCAGGGAATCCACTCCCGGCATCCGTAAAAATCGAGGATTATATAGAAAACGGTAGTCTGAGCCTTGCTGTCGCTTCTCGTTGGATTCTCCGGTGTGTAATAAAACGTGAGCGTGAATTGAAACTGCTCGAGTCATCCATCGCGCTCGTCTCCCACGCGGATTATTTCGGGTTGCAGCCTCGCTTACAGGGACTTTTTTCCCCCCTGCTTTCTCTGCTATAACAAGCAAAAATTCTGGATTCTCTTTTGCCCAATTTAAATAAAACCGGCTGAGCGCCAGCGCCGACGGAGGGTGCAGGGGTGGGTGCATGGCTGCGCCGCCTCGTGCTTACGGCAGCGCCATTTCCTTAGGAAACAAAAGGATTGAACCCTGGAAACTTCCCCCTCGGGATTGTCCGGACACCCCGACTCAGCTCCGTCGTCCTCCAGCACCTCTGCATCCCCCCGAAGGAGCCCGAGTCCCCCCAGAGCAGCACCGCGCCGGAGATGCCCCCCAAAACGCCGCCGTTCCCGCGAAGGGCTGCGTGTGACATCGCCAGCCGCCTTTTCCAATAACGTCAACGGAATTGGTTGCTCTACAGAGCAGGTGACTTTTGAGACGCGTCCATGGGCTGCGAGCGAGCGGAGGGCGTCGGGAGCCTCAGGGTTTGTTGAGGGCTTCAGCAGCCCCCTAGCCCAGATCTGCTCCGCGTGCCGGGCAGCGGTTCAGCCCATGGCATCGTGGTGGTGCAAACCTCCAGAGCAGGATAAAAGCGGAGCCGGGCCGGGCTCTGTGCTCCGTCCTTGGCCAAGCCCTTGGACGCTGCGTTTTCCCCTCCTGGGGGGGCCGTTCTAGGAAGCAGCGAGGTCTGGGCCAGCCTTGGGAGGGCTCGAGCCCTTCCCATCGTCCCAAGAATTGGCGTGCCCAGTCCTGGCAGAAGGCAGCTGCCCGCACGTCCTGGCTGGGGGGGCTGCCCGGCCGGCGGGGGGATGCGGGGAGGACTGAGCCCGCTGCGCCGGGGACACTGGCTTCCCTGCAGGCTTGGGAAGCAGACGGCCAGTACCGGAGCAGCCAAGTCGATTGTTTCTTACCTGCAAGTCCAAAATAAATTACACCCTGAAGAGTTTCGCGCACAGCATCGTTCCAAGGAAAACCACCCGGGTCCTGGTTCAGGTCCCCCTGCCCCAGCCGCGGCATTCGGAGGGGGTCAGAGCAGCCCCGGGCGAGGGGGCTGGCAGGGTGGCACGGGGCTCGCGCTCTCCTGCTCGCTGGGGAGGCTGCTGGCGGTTTTCGGGTGCTGGAGGAGAGCGTGGCGGTGCCTGGGCGCTGGCGAGCTGCTGCTTGTTTCCATTGAGGCGGCGGCGTCAGACCTAAGGGGAGACAGGCAGGGTGAGCCTGGCTGCCAACTCACCGAGGGTTTTGGCTCGGCACGGCCAGCCCAGGCTTCCCAAGACCGCGCAAAATCCAGCGCTCAGCTGGGAAGCCAGCGAGGGGAAGAGCTGCGTCCGGTTGCTGGCTCCTGAGCTTTCGTGCTTTGCGTTCACAGACTTCCCCGTAGCCGCAAGGGTTTGCGTGGGACGCGCTCGGAAATCGCCCCCCGGGGCACCTGAGCCGGGGACCGTGAGCATTCTGGAAAAAAAGATCCAAAAAAAAAAAAAAAAATCACAGTTTTTACCCCAAACATGCGGAGCCGCACTGCTCATCTCCCCTTCCCTTGCCTCCGTGGGCAGGACCAACGTTACCCCGTGACGAACTGCTCCCGCTCCAGCCGGAGGACGACAGGCTGTCCCCAGGGCCGGTGACGCCGGAGGGGACCCGCGGAGCCGTCGGGCGCCTCCAGCTGACGCCGGACGCCAGCCCGGAGCCAGGGGCCGCGGCGTGGGCGAAGCGAGCACAGGAGCAGGGCAAGCCAAGCCGGTGGTCTCATCCGGACCTTGCGCAGGGCAAACTGACTCCTGCAAGGGCTGGATGAGGTNGGGTGCCTCCAGCCGACGCCGGACGCCAGCCCGGAGCCAGGGGCCGCGGCGTGGGCGAAGCGAGCACAGGAGCAGGGCAAGCCAAGCCGGTGGTCTCATCCGGACCTTGCGCAGGGCAAACTGACTCCTGCAAGGGCTGGATGAGGTCGGAAACGGCACCGGCAGGACTTGAGGGACCTGGCACCGGGCAGGGGGAGCGAGGGGAGTCAAGCCCTGGGGGGGAATGGCTCCGCTTTGCGGTTCTGGTACTCTCTGGGCTTCCTCCCCATCACCCCCAGGTCTCTGGTTTTATTTTGTCCCCCGCCGTTTGCCTCCTGCTTTTCTAGTCCCTCATTGCGCAAGAGCTGAGACCTTTAACTCTCCAACGAGAAGAGAAGAATAAATCAAACCCTCCAGCAATTCGCCCCTGGGCGGAGGTCATGCTGCCGGGGGCCGCCCCTGCGCACCCCCTCTGCAGGCAGCGCTGCCCTCGGGGCTGGCAGACGGGACAGAGCCTGCCCGAGCCGCGTGGCAGACGGCGAAAAAAATCCCCAAAGCCCAACGTGTCCCATGGCCGAGCCCTCGGGACCGTGGTCCGAAAGGGCTGTCATGGGCACTGTGCCCATCCACGGTGCTCAAGGGTGACGGTGCCCGGTGCAACGGGCGACCACGAAGGCTGGCACCCGACTGGCGTGGCACAGGGCTGCCCTGGCTTCCGGGAGGCACGAGCACGAGCGTCTCAACCCAGCCCGTATAGGACTTAATAACCGCCCCTCGCCTCCGTGCGCGGCCACGTCTCAAGACAGCAAGGTCTGACGCCACACAACGCACTCGCGGCACGATTTTGAAGGCTGTGGGAGCCTCCGGAGGAGACCAGCCCTGCTCCGCACGTGCACGGCTTGGGGACGGACGTTCACGGGGCTGGCGTGGACCAGGGCACGGAGCCGGGAAGAAGCACCGCTCTGCGAGCCCGTCCTCAACGCCCCAGCTGCCAACTGCCCTTCCCTCCCTCCGCTGCGTTAGCACCCTCGTCTCCATTCAGGCACAGCCCTAGAAAAGGAAATTAAATGCAAAGCCCGTCTTGTTAACGCGTCTCCTTCGTTCCCCCTCGCGTCCCAGGTGCATTCCCGTGACGTTCGGCGATGAAATACGGGCTCGTTTCAAAGGCATTCCTCCGGGCTGAGCGAACACAGCCGAGATCTAGCGAGGCCGTCTCCTCGCAGGGATCGTAAACCGGCAGATATTTTAATGCTCGGGAGGGCTGGCTCTGTCATTTTATCTCTGCCTGAATTTTAACTAATCCTGAGTAGTGATGGGAAGCTCCCTTCCTGCGATGGAGAGGAGCCTGGCACCCCCGGAGCCGGTTCGGTGTTGAGTTCTTTCGTCTTTAATAGAAAGGTGGAAGTTTTTGCTGGAAAAAGGTTTTTTCTGATGGTGAAATCAATGGCAGCCCCAGGTGCCCCTTTGACACGTCCCTNTGCAGGCAGCGCTGCCCTCGGGGCTGGCAGACGGGACAGAGCCTGCCCGAGCCGCGTGGCAGACGGCGAAAAAAATCCCCAAAGCCCAACGTGTCCCATGGCCGAGCCCTCGGGACCGTGGTCCGAAAGGGCTGTGATGGGCACTGTGCCCATCCACGGTGCTCAAGGGTGACGGTGCCCGGTGCAACGGGCGACCACGAAGGCTGGCACCCGACTGGCGTGGCACAGGGCTGCCCTGGCTTCCGGGAGGCACGAGCACGAGCGTCTCAACCCAGCCCGTATAGGACTTAATAACCGCCCCTCGCCTCCGTGCGCGGCCACGTCTCAAGACAGCAAGGTCTGACGCCACACAACGCACTCGCGGCACGATTTTGAAGGCTGTGGGAGCCTCCGGAGGAGACCAGCCCTGCTCCGCACGTGCACGGCTTGGGGACGGACGTTCACGGGGCTGGCGTGGACCAGGGCACGGAGCCGGGAAGAAGCACCGCTCTGCGAGCCCGTCCTCAACGCCCCAGCTGCCAACTGCCCTTCCCTCCCTCCGCTGCGTTAGCACCCTCGTCTCCATTCAGGCACAGCCCTAGAAAAGGAAATTAAATGCAAAGCCCATCTTGTTAACGCGTCTCCTTCGTTCCCCCTCGCGTCCCAGGTGCATTCCCGTGACGTTCGGCGATGAAATACGGGCTCGTTTCAAAGGCATTCCTCCGGGCTGAGCGAACACAGCCGAGATCTAGCGAGGCCGTCTCCTCGCAGGGATCGTAAACCGGCAGATATTTTAATGCTCGGGAGGGCTGGCTCTGTCATTTTATCTCTGCCTGAATTTTAACTAATCCTGAGTAGTGATGGGAAGCTCCCTTCCTGCGATGGAGAGGAGCCTGGCACCCCCGGAGCCGGTTCGGTGTTGAGTTCTTTCGTCTTTAATAGAAAGGTGGAAGTTTTTGCTGGAAAAAGGTTTTTTCTGATGGTGAAATCAATGGCAGCCCCAGGTGCCCCTTTGACACGTCCCTGTGCCCGATGTTCTCATGCCAAGGGGCCTGGAGAGCGATGGCTGGACAGCCTGTGGCTCCCCCTGCCCCGGGCTGGGCTCCGGGAACTGCGACGGAGCAGCTCCGGGACATCGAGGCGGTGCCGCCCCTTGCTCCTGCGCAGCAGCCGGGCCGTTCGCGGGGCTGGTGGTGGTTGGCCTGAGCGTGCCCAGCCCTGCCTGATCCTGCGTCCAGACCCAAAGCCAGCAGGTCAACCCTGGGATTTTGGGTGATGTCCCGCATCGCTCCTCTAGGGCAGCTCCTCCTGCCCCAGGGCACCCAAGCTGGAGCCTTCAAGGCACCAAACGTCTCTTCTTCTACCTGCCCACCCTGCCGTGGCCAATGCTGCACCGGCTCGGCGCTTGTGGGCGAGCACAGCCGCCTTCGGAGGGAACTTCTGGCCTCTAAACCAGCTCCACGCCAGAGCAAGGAGCAAAGCCCAGCAGCGTCCTGCCAGAGCGCGTGGGCCGGCGCACGGCTGGTGCTTGGCGCAAGCCTTGACCCCGACGGAAGGGAGCAAAGCCACGCAGGCACAGGTTCCCCAGGATTTGGGCAACGCCTCGTCTCTTGTGGGAACTCAAACCAAAAGCGAAAGCGAGGTGGTTCCCGCAGCCCAAGCCCTCGCTCCCCGGACCTGGCGAAGGAGGAGCCCAGCGCCCGCGCTTGCTCTGGCCCAGCCCGGGGGCCCTGGACCACCTTGACCAGTTCACCCAGCAGTGAGCGAATGGCCCCACCTCTCGCTGCTTGTAAAGGGCAGAGCCAGGGCGGCAAAACAGCTCGGCGCGATGGGTGCCCCAGTCTGCAGAGGGACCTCGCAGAGCTTTTTGAAGCAGCTGCTGCTTTAAATGCAGTTTCTGAGCCGATGTGAATAGGGAAGGGAGCCCTCCCCAAGCACTCTGGTGCTTTAATACCGTGCACGAGACATATTTATAAATAAAAGAAAATGAAACATCCACCCGACAAAGCAGACTCCAAGCAAGAGCAACAGTCCCCAAAGGGAAGATTTATCCAAGGTCTTTCAGGACAGACATTAAGTGAGGGCAACGCAAGAAAGACAATAAATCCAGGGAGACAAATGAAGGGCAAGGAACATCACCCCTTACAACCCCACCAGTCTTTCCCCCGCAGCGGTTTCGGCTTCCAGCCTCATTTTCTCCTCCAGCACGGAAAGAAACCATCTTAATGTGCTCAAGACCGCGCTGGAAAACCCTGAGCTTGGGGGACTTCAAACATTAGTTTTCTTGCCCGAGGGCTCAATCCCTCTTTCCCCGGATGATGTCTCCTGGTTAACAAGGGCACAGCCACATCCAGCTATTCCAGCACCCTTTGATATTTAATAGGTGGACTTCCAGTGGGGACCAGTACGCCGGCGCTCGCAGCAGCCGTTAGCTGCTTTACGTTATAAAATTACAGCCCCGTTGCAAGCGCTGGGCTAATTCACTTATGAGAAAGGCAGAGAGAGAGGACATGCCTTTCCGACTCCAGCGTCGCTTCCCCCATGGCTGTTCCCTCTTTTTTTCGGTCTTTGCTTAGCAAATCCTCCTCCCGCCGCCTCCCTGCCCAGCTGGGAGCTGCTAATTGGCACCCGAACACCGCCGCGGGCTGGCGCGAAGCAGGTTGTTATCTGTTCAGCTGACGGATGCTTTGCCTCAAGACAAGCGCGGGAGCCTCTTGGGGTGAATATTAACCAGCAACGATAAGCGTGCGGAGAGTCCCATGCTCACGGGACACGAGGGGTTTTACACGGAGGCTTTTTGGTTCAGCAGAGAGGTCTTTAAGATCGCTAAGGGTCTTTAATTCCTCTGTTCGTCACGGGAACACAATTCCTGCCGCGCACTCGGCTTCACGAAGCGGGTCTGCGAGGCAATGACCGCACGCAGAGCTGCGTGTCAGCCCGCGCACGCGGCCGGCAGCAGACACGCGTGTGCCGAGAGCAACGGCTCCGAGCCCGGGGGGCGATGGGGAGCGACTCAAACGCCCCACACCTCCCCGAGGCAAAAACGCCTTTAGCTGGGCTTCAACGAAGCGCATGGGCTCCGTCAGCACAGCACGACACCGAAGCTCTTAAAAACCATCCGCCAAATNCCACGGCAGAGGGTCCCCCACCACCCGGGCCACCTTGCTGGGACTTGCTGTGATTTATTTTGTCTCAGAAAGGCCACTTTCCTCCCTTTCCCGCTCCCTCCGGCCTTTCAAAACCTAAGACCAGAATTTTTTTTAAATTTTTTTTTCGCACCACGGCTTCCCCTTCGATGTACCGTAAAGGCGAAGGCGCTGGGAGCCGGCATCCAGGCTGCGCCTGCGACGCGGTGGGGGCCCGGTGCTCTCACATCGGGCTGCAGCGCCGCACCAGCTCCCTGCTCCAGCTGGGGCTCAGCGTGGCTTTAATCAGGGTCTCGCGCCCGCTCAGCGCTTCTCATCGCCGGGGCTGGGCTGCCTCGTGTTATAAACGCACTGCTTCTGCCTGCCGGGAGACCGCGGCTGGGCACAGGCACCGAATCGGCACGGCAGTAAGACCGGCCAGGAGGAGAAATGGCACGTAAGTGGGCTGCCCGAGGCTGAGCCCAATTGCTGGCAGAAAATAAGAATTAAAGGGGTTTTCCACGTTGCAGCCCTTAGCGACGGGTGCAAGAAAAACGAGAGTCCTTTCGCAGCTGGCTTCCCCAGGGGAGCCGATGGTCTCTGAACCCCAGCGCCGACACAAGGCAGGCGTTAATGAGCGAATGCCCAGGGAAAGCCGGAAGCCCTGGCCCTGTTTAGGGGTAACGGGGGCTCTCAGGAGCTGGGTTGGGCTCCCACGAAGTGTCCCCAAAGTCCACGGCTTGGGAACGTCCTCCGGAGCTTTCTGCTCCGGCTCACGCACCGTGTGTGGCTGACCCTTCTCCTCCCGTTCCCCCTCGCTCCTAGCCCGACGAGACCTAAAGCGCTGAAACATAGGATTATTCCCCCCTCTCCTCTCAGCAGCTTCACTTGAAAGGAGGCTTGGATGGTGCTGAGTACATCCAACAAGGGATGCAGTGCAAGCAGCGGGTAAACCTCGCTGCCCCAGCACCCTCGCTCAGTAATTTTATTCCCTGCAGTGTAGGATATCTACAGATCCGGAGGGATTGCGGATCCCATCGTACCTGCGGCGCTTGAGGAGAGGGATGGGAGAAAGCCCGGCAGGACGGAGTCCTCAGGGCCACCCGGCGGCTTTGGTGGGGGAGAGGCCGCCGAGTTTCGCCTGGGCGGCGAGGATGAGGCCGGGCTCTTGGCGCGGTGGCACCGACAGTGGCCATCGGCCGATGGCTGCGGGGCTGCCGCTGGTCTCGCTCGCGCGGCTTTGACACCTCGGTCACCCAGGCACGTTCAGGAGGGCGTCTGCTGATTTACGCGCCCTCCCAGGTTACCGTGGGAGGATAAATCAGGTTTTTAAGCCCTCATTTTAAACTTTTCACTAGCCTGCCCTGGCCCAGACCCCACTAAATGAGACCCGTTGCTTTAGGGCTCTGGGCCCCCTGCAACGTCCTACCGGCCCCGGCGAGCTTGGGAACGGCCACCTCCTCCAAGCGCCGGCCTTGGCGGCGTCTGGCGCTCGTTAAAGCAAATCGCTTGCACGTGGAGCGCGAGGAGGGGACGGCCGCCGTGCGCTTCCCCTGCAGGACCGAGCTGGGGAGATGCATGGAGGATGCAGGAGCGAGGGACGTGCAGAGGTGTCGGCGGGGAGGCGGCGATACGTACCCCGGCTCAGTGGGACGCGGACATGGACCAAGCCCCTTCCATCCTCCAGACAGAGAAGGCGTAGCTGAGCCTCTCGTGGGCCAGGTAGTTGCAGCTGGTGATCTTGTGGTCCAGCTCATCGCTCTGCAGGACCTGGTACAAGAAGTCTATGTAGCGGGCGGCCAGCTTGAGCGTTTGGATCTTGCTCAGCTTGTCGGAGGGCAGCGTCGGGATGATCTTGCGCAGCTCCGCGAAGGCGTCGTTAAGCGACTGGGTCCGCTGGCGTTCCCGCACATTGGCGATCACGCGCTGCGTGTGCACGTCCTCGAAGGACTGCGGGACGGGGCTGCGCTTGCTCCGCTTGCCCTGCGGCGACGGGGCACCGCAGTCCTCCGCCGCCTTGCCCCCCTGGCCACGCTTGCGGAGGCATTTCTTGTGCAGTCGCTCGCCTTCCTCCTCGCTGGTGACCAGGCTGCCTTCGGGGGAGTCCAGGCACATGCTTTCCTCTTTCATCTTCTCCGCACCTTGCAGGCGAAGGGCCCTGGGGTCTCACGAGACACGATGGCCACAGCACATCGGCAAGGCGGCCCGGAGAGGAGCCGGCGCCCGCTCAAGAGGTGCAGCCTGGAGCATCCACCCTTCAGCCTCCCCAGATTTCCCAAGCCTTGCGGAGCCCTCCAAGGAGCTCGGTTGGTTTTTCCTTTGGGCTACAGAGAGGAGGGCGTTCAAATAACTTTGGGGAATGGCTCTTGCTGATAGGGCGAGGAGGACCGGGGGCGGACCAGGCACAGACCAATGCAGCCGTGCAAGGTAATGCAAACATCAGTGGAGCTTATGGGTTCCAGATTTCCTCCCTCCCTCCTCCACCAACACCCCCAAGCCCTCCGGCACAGATGCTCCTGCCCGCTGCCCGGATGTCGGGGGACATTGCCTATGCTAATGTGAGCACTGGCCATGGAGTTCAAGTTTTTTGGTTTTTTAGTCTTCCTTTTTTCTTTTTTCTTTCTTTTTTTAAGCCCAGTTGACCCTGCAAACGCTAGCCAGAAATATTCACTCATCCAGTTGGGAATAGGAGACTTTTACCTATGAGAGCTTCAAGTGGGAATGTGGAGCAATGGGTGTTTCAGTGGGCAACACACGTAGTCTCTGAATCCAAAGGAAGAAACAACAGTGACAGGCATCCGTACTGCTCTTAAGAAATGGCATAATTCAAAATGAACTTGAGGTTGCATCCATCTATCCATCCATCCATCCATCCATCCATCCATCCATCCATCCATATATCCATCCATCCATCCATCCATCTATCCATCCACCCCTCCACCCACCCACCCATCCATCCACCCATCCATCTATCCATCCATCCTTCCTTCCTTCCCTCCACCCCTCCATCCATCCCTCCACCCCTCCACCCCTCCATCCATCCATCCATCCATCCATCCATCCATCCATCCATCTCTCTTCTCCTGTCTACATTTCTGGCTGTCTATAACAGCCCTTGTTGTACACACGGAAGCTGGTTCTCATCCACGATCATATTCCTCTCAAATAAATATGGCAGCTATTGCAGATAGGGAGGACGTGATCGGTCCAGACCCCGCTCCTGGCTGGATCTGCAGCCAGTTCAGCCCCTGATTTCCCTGGGAAATCAAGCGCCTTAAGCATTATTGCTTGCTTACGTCGCTCCGGAGCTTGCCTACAAATAAACCCACTTCCTCCTCCCTGCACAAATGCTGGGAGAGCTGCATCCTCTTTTAGCCAAGGTCGGAGGTCCAGATTCAGACTATCAAGGCATAAGACCCTCCACACAGCTCCCTCCTTATACTAGATATGTTTCAGCCCTTTGTTATCCCACCAGTAGAATCAGGACATGAAACCGGAGCCCACTGGTGGCCCGCCATCCTCCCTCATCCAGCCACCGGCTCCCCGAGAGCTCCTGCACCTCTGGGAAGCCCACCTCCTGCCTGTGCCCTCTCTTCCTCTCCAAAGTGTTTCTTCTCCGGCGTCTCCTGATCCCGTCCAAGCTGTCTCTGCCCGGCACGCTCTCCCGGCACTGCTCCCTGCTCTTGGCCATCGGGAGCTCTCACCCTTTGGAGGGACCCTGACGTCCTGGCATGATGCTCCTTGGGGATATCGGGGTCTGTCCCCAGCAGAGCTCCATAGCCCTTACTAAAATCCTGCTTTGTTCTTCTGTCTTAGAATGAGAGCACCAAGGGGGTATTACGGGAACAACATAGTTTAAAGCAGCGTCGGTCATTCATCAAAACGATTACAACGCTATTGATATGGAACATAAATCGTTGAGTTGAGACACGCCTGTATCTGTATTGATATCTTCCAAATTGGCTCCTTTTTATGACACAGAACAAGTTTCCATGTATAATATATTTTACTAACAGAAATATATAACACACTACTGAGTTCTCCCGCAGTGATGAGCCTGCACCGTGCTGCAGAGGGATCCCCACCTACCCCCAGACGGGCACTCATGCGGCAGCTCAGGCTGAGCGTGACCGGGAGGCTGCGGGAGAAAGTCCTTTAAAAGGCAGCGACCTTTTTTTTATTGTCTTGCTGCATATAACAAATTAATATTCTCATCTTGTCAGCATTACCTCCATCCGGAATAACCTACACCGTTGTACAGCAGTGTTCTCCTGAACCTCTGTTCAAGAACCTCTGACCAGCGCCCTACAGCCCAAGGAGGAGGAGGAGGAGGAGCAGGACGGCGTCTCCACTCTTTGAGATGGGGCTGAACAACAGCAAGCGACTTGGCCAACTTCGCTCAAGCAAGCGACACCCGTTTCCAGTAGAAACCCCCCCCTCAATTCAAGCTCAGCTACGCGGTTATTTCCTAAAAGCCATGCTACGCAGACCTGCCAAGCATCCGCAGCCTCGCTGACCAGACACACGCCCCGTTGTCCATCAGTGCTCACGGCAAAACCCTTGCCAACCCCTTCGCCTTCCTAACTGCGCCCACCCGGATTCTACGTTTTCCCTCGGGATTCAGGCACCGTACAGATGCTTTTCTCTATTTTAAGGAAATGGGGGTTTTCACGCTCCTCCACGGGTTTCTCTCGAGCATCCTTCACGCTGGGTGGGGGCCCAAGTGAAACGGCAACCTCAAAGAGCCACCTGGCCCCCGGGGAGCCGTGAGCGAGGCAGGACCAACGGTTTTGGCTACGAGAGGCTCTTTGGCTCAGCCCCATCCTTTCTGGGCTCGTGTCGACTTGCCAGGGATGGCAGTAGCCACGGATGGGAGCTAGCAGAGAGCCAGCGTGTGAACAATGCCCAATATTGCTTCAAGAAGTCAACGATGCTCCAAAAGAGGCTCCTACTGGGACCCGCCGGGACCGAGCCCAGTGACTTTGCTCCTTCCCCCTCCCCGAAGCCCGCGGTGCCGGCGGGGCATCGGCTCGACGCATTGCTCACACGCGAGCGTTGCCAAGACAGCGACTGATATCGGATGGTCATAAGGCGGAAAGACGGCAGATCACAGGGGCCTGGGAAAGCGAGAGAAAGCAAAGGGCGAGGAAAAAACCACCCCAGGGAGGGCAGGATTTAGGCAGGATCCAGGGTCCTCTGATCCCGCGCTTGGAGGAGCCGGCTCGGCTCTGCCGAGGGCTGGGGAGCTGCCAGTTAACACCAGCTGCGGCACGGGCTTGCGCCTGGGTTTTATTTTTTTTATTTATTTTTTTTACATTTTATTTTATGGTTTTCCCTTTTTTTTTTTTTTTTTTTTTTAAAAAAAACCCCATTCATTTAATTTCACTGGCGAACGGTTTGGGACGAAGGAAGTGAAGTTTTGTTTCGCTGCTGATAGCCCTGAGCAACAGCAGAACGACAACGTGCGAGGCTCAGCCTAGCACCCCGAACTGCTCGAGCAGGCTTCTTCCCCCAGGCTGGCATGTTTCGTGGCAAGAGCATCTTTCCCTGAAACGGTTCGGTTTGTTCTTTCAGCGAGTGTTTTTCGGGGGAATATTAATATAAACTTCTCATGGAAGGGCCATGAGTCACCAAACCGGTTTCAGGGTCTTTGCTTTTCCCGCTAGCTGGGGGCTTTATAGCGCTCATTTTGACCGATCAGTGAAAAATTCCGACCTTAAAGATGTGGAAACCCCCCCCAAAAAACCCTAGCGAGAAGGCACCAGCTGACCAGGGCTGGGGCACACCAGTAACTTCAGAGAGGCTGCAGGACCCCAAAGGGGAGCTCTTTCGCGGGGTCCAGGTGGGTTTCTTTAGGAAGGTGTCCCCTCAAAACCGCGTCCTTTGGTGGCCTGAAGGAACGCCTTGGCCAGCCCGAGCCTGTTCGGGTCTCTGCGTCTCGCGCTGCCTTAGCTGCTCTTCGCCAGCCTTCGGTCCTGGATCTGCTCTCCGCCGTCTGCTTGGTTGCAAAACAAACCGAGCCCTTTCGGTCTCTTCACCGTAACCAGGTCTCCAAAACCCCTGGTGATCCCAGCTCCGCTCCGTGCTGTCCGCACAGCGGACAAGGCTTTCCTCTCGGTCGCAGGAGAGCTCAGCTTCGGCACAAACGCTTCCTCACCTCCTCTCGGTACAACTCGCGCCAGCGTCGGGCTGTTGTCTTGGGGCGTCCGGGCCTCGCTCCGTCTGCGGCGATGGTCAACCAGAGCAAGAGCTGGTTGCTCTCTGCACGGTCTCAAGGACGGTGTGGCAGTGAGATGCCCCCGGGTCCAGCCCCATCCCACTCAGGACACCCCACGGGAGAGCAGAGAACCCACTTCATATCTCAAAGAAATAGAAAACACTCATTTCAGCCATCTGCTTCTCATTCGCCGGTGACAGATGTCACATCTTTCGGCTTTTCTGAGCTGGATCTAGAGTCTGAGGATATGTCCCGACCCTGACGGACACACCGTTGGCTGTGATGGGTTAGATGGGGTCTTCGGGTTAACGCACCGCCGAAGAACTCGGTACGGAGCCGATGCTCCACCACCACAGGTGTAAGGAAGGTGGACAAGAGGCTTCTCCATCCTCGGGTTTCGGGAAGGGGTGGAACCCCTGATTTTTCTTGCGCCGTGTGGCATAAACCGTGGCTGCATCTGCCCTAACAGCGTAAAGAGGAGCGACTGAAGCGCTGGGTTCCAGCCGAACAACGCCCGAAGACGCAACGGCTTGCCCTTGGTGGGCAGAGCGCGGCTGGGACACGACTCGGCTCACGGTCTGCGTGCAAACGCCGCTTGGGGCCAGCGAAGCGGAGAAAGTGCCGTCCCCCCAGCTCCACCCCGGCTTTGCAGGCTGGTAATGTGCCCGCCGCCGCGAAGAGCTGGGGCTGCGCAGGGATAACGCGGTCCATGTGTGAGCCCGGTGCCGTCGATAGCATCGCTTTGATGGCCGAGGACCTGAGTACGCCTGCAAATAATTCCGGGCACAAAATCAGAGGCTGAGCCTCAACGCAGAGGGGATTTTTGGTTTGCGTTCGGGTTGGGTTTTTTTGTTTTTTTTTTTTTTTTTTTGCGAGCTGCTTTTCTTTGTTAGCGAGGACAAAAATAATCTCTATTTTATCCTGCGTGAAAAAAAGGAGGATAACGCTAATAAATTGAGAACATTAAAGGGAGCCAGGAATAGCCGCTGCCCCTGGAGGCTGGGGAAGCAGCTTTGGTTTCGCAGGTTTTTCTAGTTATTGCAGTGTTAGAGTGGAAACATGTGTGGTGCGAATAAAAATGCGAAGCATCCGCTGTAGCGTGCTGTTGCTGCAGCAACCGCAGGGAATATGGGCGAGGGGGATCGTGCAGGGCTCTGGCTGTAAAGGGGAACTCGAGCGCCGCGGGGTCCTTTGATCCGCGCGCCTGCGGCTTTGATTGATGGCCTCGCAATTCATTTCCTTGTCAAAGTGACATAATGTTCCTGGAACTCGCCGAACTTTTTAAGAACTAAAAGATGTTCCCCGCCGAAAGGCACCCCCTCCACCCGTCGTGGAGCCGGGGGCACTGGGGACCGGGGCTGGTGGATGGGGTCAGGCCGGTGGTGTCACTGGTGGGACGGGGCACGAGCCGCGGTGCTTTCCGGCCTCGCTTTGCCCCTTCCCCAGGAGCGGTGCCGCGGGACGGCGCGAGCGATGGAAGGACACCCCGCGTGCCGCCCGCAGATGCCAGCCACCACCCCGCACTGACGCCCATCCTGTTCCAGTTAATTTTTACACGTGAAAGGTTTTTTTCTCCCCCCCCCCCCCCCCCCCTTCT
>VZSC01005714.1:146220-174566 GCA_013398225.1 Steatornis caripensis
CCGAGCCGAGCCCTTCTCCGGCCGCCGCCACTAACGAAGCCTCGGCTGGGAGAGCAAGGGCTGCCTGGGACTGCAACCTTGCTCTGCCCTTGAATTCGCATCCGTCTCAGGCAGCGCTGAAGTGGATCAGCGCCCTCAGGACCTGCTTTCCTGCTAGTCATAAAAGCGCGTCACAAGCAGTCGCTCTTCCTATTTACCCCAGCTTTCTCCTGCAAAGCACCCAGCTGCTTTGCAAACCCCACGCGATGCCTCGCAGACCCGAAGCCGCGCTGGGAGGGCACCCCAGACGATGGGGCCGGCGGGGGGGGCGTGCGTGCCGTGGTCGGTAGGTAACCGAAGGGGCATTCTGCCGGTAGACGGCACGAAGAGGACAAACGCAGCCTTTGCAGGCAAAGAACCTCTTTGGGAGGAGGGAGCAAGAGCCCTACAGCCCCGGTAGGGCTACGGGCAGCGAACCCATTCCTGCCTGGTGAGCAGCGTAACACCGAGCCAGCTTTGGCAAACGTTTCTCGGACGGGCTCCTCAGCTCAGACACGAGGTGCTCAGCCCTGCCCGTATCACCCAACGCTACCGAGAGCAGCTCGGCTCCGTCATCTTTGTAGCTTGTGGGTAGCTGTGCGGGTACCTGTCGTCGCCTCGCACCTCCGGGGCAAATAAAATCCTCTGCCATTCTCACCTTTAATTTCTTGCCTTGCGTTTAAACGCCAGGCAGGGAGGCGCCTTGGGTCTGCTTGGTGCGTTCGAGGGGAAGGAAACAAGCGGTGCTGTGGGCGCGTTGCAGGCAAGGGCCTGAGCGGGAGCTCTGCGTGTCATCCCAGTGCTTCCCAGTACCCAGCCGGACCTGGGCTAGCACCAGTAACCCAAGGAGGAGAGGTCAGTGACTCACCGTCAGACGGAGCAAGGATCCCGACGGCTGGGGCCGGGTGGGCAGGAAGCGTCTTTCCGTGGCGCTGCGCATCAGCCCAGCCGCTCCCGCGGTGAGTCACTTCCAGCCAGGAGATCCTCCGGCCTCCGGCCCAGCCTGTGGGAAGGGAAACCAAAGCGTTGTCTTCTGCCCCCAGCGAGTTTCGTGGTTTCATTCTCTCCGCGTGCGTAAACGCCGCCCGGGCCGCCCCTGCTCCGGGCCCGCTGCCCGTCTGCAAAGGCGGCGAAGCCTCCCCTCGCAGCCACGAACCCCACAGCAGCAGAGCTTCCGACACGTGGGGCTCACGAGAGCAAACGCAGCCATTCTTATCTCCGCAAGCTGCACCCCGCGCTCCGTACCAGCCCTTTTCTGCCTTTTCCTGACCCTTAGGACGTCTCGCCTGTCCGTCCCCCTGTGCCCATCCTCGGCTGCAGGCGCAGATCCTCCACCACCCAGCTTCTGGACATCTCCGGCAGCTCTAACTCCGTCTCCATACACACGCAGCTGTCTACTCATCCGTCCTTCACAAACCTTCCCCTCTAGCGACCGCGGGCACGGCCATGAACTTTGTCGTCCCGCTACCAGGCCGCCCCTCCCCTCTCCCCCGCTACGCGTGATCCTGAAATCCCAACAGAGCCAAAAAATTGACTGTCTTTCCCCCCACTGAATCCAGTCTCTTGCTTTAAAAGGAACTTGATTGAGGCAAATCGGTAATTTTTGTGCGCGGTCACCTCTCTGCACAGGACCGGAGAGGATCCGGTAAGTCAAAGCCACCCTGACCTCCCTCAGCCCCGCACAGAGCGCCACGCGCCCCTCCAACGTCAGCTCAAGCATCTGTGGGAAAGCGAAGTTCGAAACTGCCATCAGCACCAAGGGAAACATTTACGGCAGGGTTTTGTTTTTTTTTTTTTAATGTGCGAGCAAAACAGCCTCGGGAAAAATCCGCGCAAGAAGGCGTTAGAGGGGCAGAGGTGGAAACGGCCCTGGGGGTGGTCCCTGTCCGGGAGCACCTTCCCCAGACGGGAGCAGACGTTTCACTTGGTGTTGCTCCTAAGCAGCGACCAAACTGCCTCGGTCCCTTGTGCTCCTGCTCACAGCAAATCAGTCAGACATTCGGGTGCAGGAACTGGGAAGGAGTCAAAACGGGGCGGGGGAAACGGTGTTTTTTTTATCCTGGGGGCAACCAGATCCGGGCCAGCGCTCTCCAGGCAAGCAAAAAAGGAAGACGCTAGCGAGCACACTCAATAACGGTTTTCCTTGGGCTGTTACCTAAATGCCGCAAAGCCTACTGGCAGGATGAGGCCACAGAAAGTACAGAGCAGACAGACAGACGGATGATAGCGATGATGCACGTCCCGAAAGAACGCCGAGTTATTTTTACGCGAGCAACTTTGTAAGCGCTCAAAGCTGACTCAGTTGGGTGCGCGTCCTCCCTCTGAGCCGCGGGCCAGACTGGAGCCGTGCCAGCGCAAGGGACGGAGGAAAAAGGGGTCTCGGAAGAGCCAGGGCGCCGGGGCTCCTTCACACGGCTCTGCACGAGAGTCCGCGCTCGTGCAAACCATCGGTGTCTTGGAGCGAAGGAGGAGCTCACATTCACAGCCCGGTGCCTTCCCCCGGCTCCCAGCCGGCCCGCGCTTGGCAGAGCAGAATTACGAGCAACGTCTTGGCGTACACTTGGGTGGGATGGGAGAGGGCAGGATGGGCCCCTCCAGCCTCCACACCCGTTAGCGCCGCGCTCCATCACCATCACCCTGTGCCGTGGTCCGTTATCAAAGTCACCGAGGGCCAGAAAGAGGAGCAAGGGCTTTGGAAAAGGAGGATTGAGTGGGTGCTGGAGGGCTCGGACCCTTCCCCGCACCACCGACACTTTGCTGCCGGTGAGAACCAAACTCCGTCTCTGCAACCTGCGTGAAAGCCCTTTGCTCTCCGCACAGCACGGCCGTGGGCACAGAGCAGAGCCACCGAGCCCGAAGACCCCCCCAAAAGCCTGGTAAAGCAGGGGCTCGCATCTCCGCCTCCACCCCCAAGAGCTCCAAAACCTTTGAAGCTGCCCGGCGAAGAGACTTTGCAGAAGCTGAAAACCACCAGGAGACGCGTCGGATGGCGTGTCCCGCCGCGCGCCAGCCCACGGACGCCCCCAGCCCCTGGACGGCCCCTGCTCTTCACGACCGTCCGGGGTGCGGAGGGTTTGCCGGAGCCCCTCCGCTTGCTCCATTTGGGCATCTCCTGAGGGCAAGAGCCCTTCGCTCCCGTGCGGCTTTCCGCGCTCTCCTCGCTCGCAGTCCCGGAGCTGACACCACTCCCAGCCCCAGCAGCACATGTGGGAGGACCCTGCAAGCCTTCAAAGCCCTGTCTGGGGAGAGACGAAAGGCCGGTTAAACCCCTGGCTGGAGATGAAAGGAAACTCTCCCCTCCGCGGCTGGAACGAGTTGCTGGCGCTTTGGAGTCGGGTTTGAGGCCCATTTCCTGAGCGCCACGGCAGGAGCTTTCATTCGCAGGGCGACGGGGCTGTCGCGGGAGCAGATGTCCGAACCGTCCCCGACGCTTCGGCGTGTCGCCGTGCCCGAACCTGCCGGGAGCGCGCCGGGCTCCGTGGGAGGGACAGCCTGGATGCTCCAGCAGCTGAGCCCGGTGCTCGCGTGCTCCGTGCCTCCGCGGGGAAGGGTTCCCGGCACAGCTCAGCGGGACCCCACCGTCCCTCAGCGGTGACAAAGCCGTGGGCAAGGGTGGGCTCCCCAAGGATGGGCTCACCCTGGGAGGATGGGGGTGAGCACAAAGGGGAGGTTTTGGCTCCGGCACCGAGCGCGGATACCCTGCGCAGGGCTGAGGAGCGGCTGGCCGGGCGGATGCGAGCGACAGATTTTACTCATTTTGTCAAAGGAAATTCTATTCCGATTAAAACCCGTTTGATCTCGATGGAGAAGGGGGGGGTGGGGTAGGGGTAAGATTGGGTTTCTCTCCAATTGTTGGGCTTTATTGGGCTAATGTATCAGCTAAAAGCTTCCAAGCAAGATTTAAAGGAGGGAAAGGCAAGGGCATGAGCTGCAAAATCTGGACATGACTTCAAGGGGTTTATTAAAAAAAAAGGGATGCGCCGCGCAGCACGGAGCAGGAAGGGATCAAGCCGCTCATCCGGGGCCACGTGTAGACGCGGGCTGCAGAGCCCGGTGCCCACAAACACCCCGGGGCTCTCCCCTCTCCTCCCACCGTGTGCCTGCACGTGCTGCGCCGGGATGCGGTTACCCAGCGTCAAACCTGAGCCGAGCAGAGCCCGGGAGGTAGAGACGGTCAACGTCAAGCGGGTTTATGAGGTGGATCGAGCTGTGTGGCTGCCTGAAGGACAGAGCTGAGGGCAGGGAAGGTGCTGGGTAATGTTTGGAGAAATAATTTCAGAGCTGGGGAAACACAGGCAGACCTGAACGCAGGGCCCCGAGCAGAGGAGCCCGAGGCCGTGGCAAAATCAGGGATGCTCGGGAGACGATTTGAGCACCAGGAGGCCGACACGCGGGGAAAGGCAGCGGCCGGGGAGCAGGGCCGCCACGGAGCCCCTCCAACCCTGCGCCTCCAGCAAGCACTTCCCACAGCGACGCCTCGCGCTTCATCCACTCCCAAACCGCTCGTGAGATCAAACTCCGGGATTTTGGCCAAGGCAAAAAGGGCAAGTCGTGGAAAATCGCAGCCGAGAGGACTTGGAGAGGGCGACCCACGCGTCCCTCGGTCCCCAGGACATTTGCCCGTCCGGTTTGTCCTGGCAGCAAAGGCGACTGGGCCGTGCATGCCAGCAACCTGCTGCCCTCACTAATCCTGCCCAAGACCTAACCTACACCCCTGCTGTAGTTTAAGCCTATTACTTCTTTTCCCATCTGGACCGGACAAGCAGAGCGGATCGTTCCTCTCCTGCATAAATCGGCCGCCAAAGACCATGACTGGGTCTTCGCTCAGCGCTTCCTTCTCCAGACCGAGCAACAAAGACACTTTCAGGCTCGCTGGAGATGGTGCGTTGCCAGAAAAGCCGTAGCTGTTGTTCCCTGCAGGTCGCTGCACTGCTGCCGGCGGCGGCCAAGCACGTTACCCGGTGAGCGCCGGCACGCAGAGCTGAGCGGGGGTGGATGAAAGCCGGACAAGGCAAGGGGAAGAGCATTTTGGTGGAAAAACTTCTAACGGGGGAGACGCCCCGTCGCTGCCTCACCGCAAGGTGGGTTGCTTTTAGGGCTGGGCTGGGCTGCCGGCCGCTGACCGCCCGGGCTGGATGCTGAATGCCCAACTCCAAAGAGTTGAGTCCTGCCCATCGAGGAACGAGAGTCCTCCAGCTCCTTACCTTCTCCTCCATCACCTGAACCAAAGGGTCTCGTCCACGCTGCAACGCAAAATGCAGTGTGGGCGTCTCAGGGGCACGAGGAAGGTCTCATTGAAGCTTTGCGTTTCCTGAGGGCTGGGGAGAGCATCGGGTGTTGGGGGACACGGGCAACGGATCATCTTCCAAGGGAGGCCGTGGCAAAGCGGAACCTGAAACGCGCGCTCGTGAGCTGGCGCGGGTTACATTGAACGGGTAGCTAAAGTCGAAGCGTTTTGCCAGGGAACTGCTTTTTTGAGATGGAGAGAGGGAAAACCCCACTGAACAGCCCCGTCTACATGTAGAAAGAAAAAGACTCAGAGAAAACACCTCCTTCTCAGAGATCGCTGTAGGGATAAAGTCAGAATCGTCCTAAGCCAGGTTGAATTAGACCCGGCTAAAGAAGTTCGGTTCACCTTCAGGCGTATACGCGAAAAGAGGGCAAAAAAGAAGATTCCACCTGCGCCGTGCAGATAGGGTTGAGCTTCAAGACAACTTAGCCGTCTCCCCAGACGACTCCACGGTTCAGCGAGGAGGACAAGGAGGGAGGAAGGGCGCATCACGAGGAGGGGTTTGCGCGGCGAGCGCAGGCGAAGGCGAACCTCCGCGAGTCGTGCGCACCGAACCCCCCGTCTGTACCAAACCCCATGGCCGGCGGGAAAGAAAACCGATTGAGTAAAGGCAGTGAATACGGAGGTTTTATTGTCGGCGGGGCAAGGGAGGTGAGCGAGCACGAGCCCGCGCCCGCTGGCGTGCAGGGCTTGGAGGAAATCTGGAAGGCAAACGCTATCAAAGACGGGGAGGTAATTGGATAAAACCGGTGCGGAACGAGCTCACCTCAGGCTATCGATCTCGGTAATTGTCTTTGATCAAAAATTATTTTCTGAACAAAGGCCGCGCAGCAGATCTCCTCTGTCTGGACTTTATTAACACACTTGAGAAATCGCTCCATAGGCACTTGCAGGTAAACTGGAGGAAAGGAGGAGAGTTCAGCCACGGAAGGAACGCGCTCAAAGGGGAGACGTGGGGCTGTCGTGGCACTGCCACCAGCTTGGGGTCCCTCGGGGACGGGCTGGGGACGGGCTTCCTTAACGTTTTCATTTGCCCGAAAGCCAGCAGGGAGGTAAAAGCAGTTTGCAAGCGGTGAGGTCGCTGCAAGCCAAAGGCGTCGGCCGGAGGGTCAGCGTCGGAGTGCAAGACCTGGCCGTATTAAAAGACTAGAGTACCAAAAACCGCAACGAGATCAAGCGTGAATTCAGCGGTTGGAAGTACAAACCCCTTCCTGACGAAGCCTTCTCGTCACTGCTGGCGCTCGCGACGCAGACATCCCATTTTTCCCGGCCCCCTTCCCGGGTGAACCAGAACGTGGCCGCTCCCACCCCACCACGCGAATCTCCCCGAGGGCAGGAAACCAAAACAAAACGAAACAAAAAATCCAGTTCGGAAAGGAGGAAGGGCACGCACTGACCCGCTGGGCTTTGGGGTGCCCATCCCAAACCAACTCCGCTTTCCAGGCACTGGGCAAATAGGGGAGAAATTTTTATTTTTTTGAGGGCCGATGCTCAGCTTCGGAGCCCTCAGCTTCGGGACCTCGCTGCCATGCCGCGAGGGTTTTAATATAATTATTCCCGGAATAAATTCTCCCCCACAAGGCCTTTAAACCACTGGACTGTGTCAAGGAGCTGTGGGCCAAGAGACCCATCCTGGCACGGCGCTGGCTCAGCGACTTGTTTCCAGCCACATCAGGCGTGGAGTAAACAGGATCTGGTGGAGGATCTCACCGCCCAAGCTCTCGCAGGAGGAGGGGAAGGGCGCCCGTTCCATCGCTCGCCGCTTTGTTTGCAGCCGTGTTTTACTCCGCAATGATCATTTCCGTTCGCTCGTGGCGTTTCGGCCCCAAGCCTGCAGCGCGGGCTGCCCCGGGAGAGGACCAGAGCCCTCCAGCCAGCTCCAAACTGCAGAGTAACCTCCGTGGAGGTGCCAGCACCACGCGATAACCTCTTGGCAAAGCTGTGGTTCGGCTCCTCTGGGCTGCGCGCCGCCGCTCCCCACAAACACCGTCGCAAAGCCTCTTCCTAGATGCTCCCCTTCAACCCGGCAATTTTCAGCCTCCTTGTTAAATATTGGAACCATATTGAACCGTTTTACTCACTTGGTTGCTCTCCAAACTGAAAGATGTCCTAAAAATAACTATTCCCAGTTCTGTGTGCGACGCTCAGCTCCCGCCGCCCCCCCACCTCACCCCATGGCTGCCTCCCAGCTCCGTCTGCGCTTCGGGTAGCTTATCCCAACGCTAAACCAGCTCCGTTGGGGACTTTTAATCCCACCGCTAATTTTTATCAAGACCCACCTCTGCCTGCCGGCTCGCGAGAAGCACAAGGCAGGGACCACGAGTTCCCTCGGCAAGAGCATCAGCGTGGCAGGACTCAGCGCTGAAGATGACGACGAGGAGGACCTGGCCTGGGTTCGTGTCCGGGAGTCCAGCGCCCATCTAGCTTGAGGTACGGCATTCAGAAGCAAGGAGACACCTCTGGGGCCGCTGGCTGCAGTGAAGGGGTCTCAGGCAGGGACTCCTCCTTGCCACGCTCCCCTCGGGCGGCTTCTCCTGTCCTCTCCGCGCCATCCAGAGCCACACTCAGGCACAGGGCTGGACGCAGGGCTACGCAGCGAGACCTCGCAGTTGTCCCTGCCGTGAGGAGCGCGCCAGACCAAACACTACCAGCAAGGCCCTTCCAGCCTCATTTTATTCTTTTAACCCATAGCGGCCATGCCAAACGCTATCCCTGCCCGCCACGTCCAAGGTCGCCCCACCTTACCACAGCCGCTGCGACCCTCCACCCGTCACGTCCAGCCCTGTCCCATGCCCAAGGGTTCCCCATGCCGGTCGCCCCCAGCTCACTGCTGTATCGGCCTCATCCAGCGACGCCTCTGAAGCAGCGCTGCCCCGACCTCCCTTTCGTGTCTAAAAACACGCCGTGACCCCGCTGCAGCCAGCGCACGACGGCGTACAGCTCCCTCCTGCTCCGGTCAGGATGTTGCGTGCAAGGGCTGCAGTTATTAAAACGGTATTTCGGGGATTTTTTCTTTTTCCTTTTTTTTTTTTTTACAAGCAACAGTAAACAAAGAGCAAATATGTGCTGAGTCGGCTCCCTCCTCGCAGGGCGGGCCGGCTCCGCTGCACGGCTGGGGACCATGCTTGCAGCAAACCGTGCGTCCAGGTGGATCTGCACGGCAGGGTGGATCTGCAGAGCAAAGCCACCAAGCATGGCTGTGGACCCTTTTGCCTGGCAGGAAAGGCTCCTAAAACGGTCCCCTCTCCCTTGTTCTGCTCTGCATCGCAGACGGATTCCCCTTCTCAGCAGCCACGCTGCCAGGCAATGGTTCCTGCAAGCACAGCTTTGGTCAAGCGGCAGGATGAGACCCAGCGTGGCACAGTCAAGTTGGATTGATGGACATCCCTGAGGGAACAGGGACATAGCACCGGGGCAGCCTCTTTGGGGAGACTTTGACAGCCCTGCCTACACGGCTGCTCCCTCCCAGCACCACGCTCCCAGCCCAGCCACGCTTGGGACCACCCATGGGCACCTCAAGGATGGCTGAAGACCTCTTTGCCCCAGCTGCGTGGAGCCCCGGGCTCTGCCCCATGGCTTAGAGCTCTCGGACACTCCTAAGCACAGCCCCAGAGCCCACTCAGAGGACGCACGGCCAAGATTTATGGACATAACACACGGAGGCCAGCATCACCCTGGTCAGCAGGCGCTGAGCACCCTTCTCCACCCAAACCCACCTTTGAAAGCCCACGCTCAGCAGCTCCAGCGAGGCTTATCTGCGGAGGCCGCCACGTCTGGCGGGGCCGCGGCGCTCAAAGCCTTTGAAACGCCGCTTCCGTCCTCCCCGCATCTTGAAAGCAGATTGCTAAAATGCAAAAAATCTGTTGTTTTCGTTAATGTTGCTTTGAATATCTGCAAGTACGGCTCAGGGAGGAAGGCGGGATCAGGGCCAGCGACGCGGGCAAACAACGGAACCTCTGGGAGGGTGCCGAGACCTTGACAGTGGGTCTGGGCAAGGTTTTGGAGACCTGCACCGGTGGTGGAGCTGTGCAGGCAGAGCTGGAGCTCCTTCCAACACCAAAGGTCCTCTGCAAGCCCCAACACGTGTGCCAAATCCAGCAGATGCTGCCTGATCACTGAAGACTTCCCGACGCAGCCGAGCGCCAGGAGGTACGAACGCTGCCGCGCCTCCAACTAGGCGAAAACCGGGCAATTGCGTGAAAAACGTCCCGTTGGACGGTAAAGCCTGGTCAGCCTGAGAGCGGGGCTGGCGTCACCAAGGCTTTGGGGGGCCTGCAGGTAGAGAAGGGCTCTCGCGGCAAGAGGACGGACTCAAGTCTGCCTCGGCGGCTGGCTCTGGCTCTTTAGAGCCGCGTGGGACCTCTTCTCCCCTCGTACCCCAGCACCAGAGCGACGAGCACGTCATTTGGGCTCGGGTGCTGCCGTGCCTGGTTTAGAGCACGGGCTGGAAACCTTTCCCCGGGAGAGGACGCGGCTTTTCCCCTCCAGACCAGGGCACTCACGGGCTGCCCTGCCCTTCCTTTGGAGGGCGCCTGGACCCGCCGAGCTGCAAACCCCATCCTGCAGCCTGGGGGCGGGGGGGCTGTCACTTAGGGGACTCAGATTCCCCGCTGCAAACCGAGCAGAGAAGGGAGATCCCTCCCCTTCGTACCTGCTCTGCTTTGGCCCTTGCAGCCACCCTGAGAGGGAGTTTCGTGGCTGTGAACCCGCCGGGAGAGGCAGCGGGACGGGAGAGCATCGCACGGCACCCAGCGCTGCCGCGCTAGCGTCCGGCAGCAGCGTTGGTGATGCCCGGCACGTACCTACATCCCCGAGCATCCTACGACAGGAGAGCCGGCGAGAGGCTCTGCAGGACCATGCTGAACTCCTCGGTGGCCTCCACACAGGCCCCAGCCCCAGGGGACACCCTGGAGCGCGGTGACACCGTGCTGGACCAGCTGCGGCTCCAAGTTCAGCCCCTGGACCTGACGCAGGGGACAGGGCTGGTGGGGGGAATGCCCCCGGCGCTCACTCTGGGGAGGGCTCGCGTGGCGACGCCGGGTGCGTGTGCCACAGGGCTGTCGGCCCTCGTCACCTCCCCGTCGATGGCAGAGACTCGGCGGCTCCTCAGCAGAACGAAGCCGGCTGGGATTTCGACGTGAAGGAGTCGGGAACGGGGCCAGGAGGAACCTCCCGGTGCAGGAGCAGCTCCCAGAGCGCGGTGTAAAACCCCGGTGAGGGAAGGAAAGCCCCGAACTGGCCCACAGCGGCCGCCGCTCATCGCCCCGCCAGGCCCTCCCGTCGACGTGGGACGGGGCGTAGGTGTGAAATGAGGGCTTCTGCAGACCTCAGCCTGCAAGGAAACGGGGGCCTCGGCCGGGACGGTGGGGTCACCGCAGTGGGAGCCGGCGGTCCCCGAAGGGGTCCAGCCTTGCCCCGCCACTGCAAGGCCAAGGAGCCCCTCTGCCGGCCGCATGTCCCGTGAGGTGGGCGCCGGGGGGATGCGGGGTCTTGCTGCTGGGGGGGCCCCAGCTGCCCCCCAGCCATGGCCGGGCCACTGCTGCCCTCCACCGGCCACTGCCCGCCCTGCACCCATGGGTGCTCCCAGCCGGGCGGGGGGGCTCAGCCCCATCTCCCGCACCCGTCCCTGCCGCACTGCTGCCGGAGCAGAGGGGACCCCTCCTGCCTCCCTCCCTTCCCCGGAGGAGACCCCTCACCACTCACCCTGGAAGCACCCAACGAAGCCGCTCCGGGTCCCTTCAGAGAAGGTCGGTTGTGCCGCCGCGGATTCGGCTGAGCCCGGCGAACTCATTTCGTTTGTAACCAGAGCCAGAGCGGAGCTCGTCACGCAGCAACGCCGGCTGGCGCTCCCAGGGCTGCGGAGCCTCGGACTCTTCCTTCCTGCAGGAAAAGCATCAAAGGGGAGACGCCGTCGAGTGCTTCCCAAATTTATTCCAAATGTCCTAATGACCGCGGCCTCCCACCAGCCGCTGCGCTCGCTGGCGGGGCTACAGAGAACGGATGATGAGGAAGCAAAACGCAGGGGCCTCCCCCTACCCCAAACCTCGCTGACCCAGGGGACTCGGGCACGGGTAGGGGCACGGGGTCCCGGTGCCAGCACCAGGGACAGGACTCGTGCCACCAGGCAGAATTAGTGGAGGGGGGGAAGAGCGGCTCACAGGCTCGCTCAGCGCGGTGCCCAGCCTGCAGCGGGGTTTGGAGAGGAGGGGTCTCCGGCAGCATCAGCCCACGACGAGGGCTCGCAGTCTCTACCGTGGAAGAGCAGAGCAGCGATTCCCACCAACCTTCCAGCCAACCCTCAGCGCTGAATTTAAGCCATTGCCTCGCGTTTCCCCTCGCTGCTCAGCTTTCTGAAAACTTGCCTTCTCTTTCCCAAAATCCTAAGAGGAAGCAGGGATGCAGGGTTCCCGTTTCCTCCCTCGTCTGCGCAGCCACTAGACGAGCCCTCTCTGAGCCCGTTTACCGGCTGAGATCACACAGGGCAGACGGGCAGCTTGCTCCGAGACCGCAGCTGGCAAAGAGCTAATTGCTCATCCAACCCCAGCAATTTTTCGACAGGCCTAATACCAGAAGCACAAGCACGAAGGGAAGCTCCTGCGCACCCAGAGCTAGAAGGGATTTGGGAATCTCACCTGCGGGTGCAGGGATATACACACCCCGTGGGGATCCAGGAGAGGTTCCTCGGCTGTTAGGAGCGGGTGGCGGCAGCGCTGCGGCAGGGTGGGGACCTCTGGGCAGGACAGGGGCCTCCTCCCAGCCCGCTGCTCCCCAGGGCAAGGCTGGATTTCTCCGTCGAGGGCTGGGCAGGGGACGTTCACAGCACAGCAGGAGACTGGGCAGCACTTACTCGCCTCGGAGACGGCATGACCAAAGGGCATCGTCCCCAGCAGTTGGAGCCTGGTTAGATACCACCAAAGCACCACGCCTCACCCCAACCCACCAAAGCGCTACCCCTCGCCCCGTCCCACCAACGCGCTACCCCTCGCACAGTCCGCGGCAACAAACCCGCCGCCTGGCAGAAGCAGCAGGCCGTTTATCCTCTGTCCGGCCCAGGCACATACGTGCGCCTATACCAGAGGAATGACCCTGTTCATCAATCTCGGCCCATCCCTAGATGGGCACCAGGCTCTCCCAGCAGCCAGCGACCCCTGAAATCCCACCAAGAGGGTCTTCGTAGGCTACGGCGCCCATTTTTCTCCATCCTTTAGGAAACCAACGGCTTATTCCAAACTCCTCATGGACGCAAGGACAAAACGCGTCTCACCCACCTACAAGACGAGATAAGCGAGTGCGTGCGCTGCTTCTCTTCAGGCTGCGGACAAGGCAAAAGACATCAGAGGCCAGCGGGGGAAAATAAAACAAAGAGGTGCCTCAGATAGCTGGGCTCACCACCAGGCTCATTAGCACGCACAAGTTCTGGCCAAGCTGCTGAGAGGGTAAAGAGGGACCGTGAGACGGCTACAAGAGACCGGGACTGTCTCATCTTAACAGCAAAAAGAAGATCTAGAAGTCCCAGAGAGGAAAAAAAAAAAGCAGTCAGCATGCGCTTTTTCACGGAAAGGTGAAATACTCCCTCCCCCCAGACTATTTTGAGGTTGCAGCCAGGTTTGCTGAAGAGGTGGCGGGGTTTTGGCTTCCGCAGCTGTGGCATGCCCGAGTCGGGACGACAACAGCGCGGAAGTCACAGCAGATTATTCAGCAGCCTCCACCCCCCGCCTCCCCAAGCATCCCTTCCACTTGCCCGTGTGCCGCAGGTGCAAGCGCACACGTTGTAGTTCAAAGAGAAAGGAGGCGGCAAGAACATCACTTGCTCAAAAATTCCTTTGTGCTGATGCCCCAAAAAGCAAAGGGACTTCTAGGGGGAAAAAAAAAAAACCCCACGTTAGGCATCACTCCTTGTGCACCCGGGCGCTGGAGCACTGATAAAGATGCAAGGGATGGAGCACGACAGAGTTAAAAGATGCAGGGGCTCCACGTTACCCCAAAAACCAAAACGTTTTGTACAGTTCAGCCCTGTCCTTGCCCACAAAGAGTGCCGCTCCTGCAGGCTGGTATCACGGGATGGGGAGAGACAGAGTTTAACGATTTGGTAGGGAAAATCACTCCAGACACTGGCTCGGTGTGAAAGACGGCTGTATTTCTGCTCGTACTGTGGTGTCACATACAAATTATAGTGCGGTTTAGTACAAGGAGACACTGGCGTACACACGAATGAACCCCACCGTGATTACATCATCCCACCGCAGGACCAAATCTTACACCAAGCGTGCAAACGAAGCATAAACAATGTAAAAATGTATTACACGTTTACATACACAATCTTTTTAAAAAGCTGAGATGCGAGTATAAATTCCAGGGCTAAAACACGTCAGGGAGAAAACAGGGGTTAGATTGAGAGAGCTGTTTGTAGGCAAGTTTTACAGTCACAAAAATAAACTTTAAAAATCTCCAGGGGTAAGCTGATACGACTTCTGGACGCACGCCCATGAAACGAGCCCCCGATGTGCTGCTACGGGATGCCAGTGGCACGCGGACAGGAGGGCTGCGTCATTTAGTGACACACAGGGACAACGCTTTGCTGTAAGGCAGTGGCAGAGCTCCATCAGCCTGGCCAGCGTCGGGATTTCTGCGTCCCAAGCACACCACAACCCGGTGATCAGAGCTGGGGCCTGCACCGGCACGGCAAGCACGCGGGCAGCGTTGCGTCGGGGAGACGTAAGAAGAGAGATGGCTTACTGAAACGACCGATGCGAAAACCGCTTGCGAACTCCACAGTGGGTGCCACGGCTTTGGGCAGAGCAGCGAGATGAGCTGTTCCATGCCCTGCTGGGCACGCTGGCAGCCTACGGCAGTAGTAAGGGAGATTTTAGTATTTAAAAGCCTGAGTATTAATCTCATAAGTAAGTGCATTTCGCATTCGCAGCCTTTGTCTGGGTTTAGTGACTCCGGCAGGTCCCCTTGCAAAAGCTGGCTACCACCTCGGTTTACAAGCCGACCCGAAGATCTTCCTGGATCTCGGTAAGTTACCTGAGGACCTTCCTACCCAAGAAACCGGGGAATGCTATCNAGCAGCGAGATGAACTGTTCCATGCCCTGCTGGGCACGCTGGCAGCCTACGGCAGTAGTAAGGGAGATTTTAGTATTTAAAAGCCTGAGTATTAATCTCATAAGTAAGTGCATTTCGCATTCGCAGCCTTTGTCTGGGTTTAGTGACTCCGGCAGGTCCCCTTGCAAAAGCTGGCTACCACCTCGGTTTACAAGCCGACCCGAAGATCTTCCTGGATCTCGGTAAGTTACCTGAGGACCTTCCTACCCAAGAAACCGGGGAATGCTATCAATGGGTGTTGTCGAACATTTCCAAAACCTCCTCAGCAGCTCAAACGAATTACCGTGTGCTTGAACTTCCAAAGCAAAACACTGACCAGCGCAGGTGTGGATGGAGCCCCTGAGTGTGGAGGGGGATTAGGACACAGCCAAGTCAGTGCACACCCGCAGAGAAGGGAACAGAAGGGACAGACCGACACACTCCCCAGCAGACAGCAGCCCAAAACCAGACCGGGAGTTTTGCGTGGCATGAGAGAAAGCTGGGCTGACAACAGAGCACACAGAACCTTCCACGCGCACCTCACTCGGTCACACAAAGCCCTCAGCAGGTCTTGTCACCCAAGGAAGGCTCCAGCAGTGCCTAGAGAAGCGGCAGGACAACAGGGTCTGGGAGACTCCTTCAAGCACCTGCCTGGTTCATCTCCCATCGGTCTGCAAGGGAAGGGGGCTTCTCCTGCCTCTCTTCTCGCCCACCTACAGAATTATTCCTGGAAGCTGCCGTTTCCACGTAGCAGCCAGCACCATCCGCCCGACATGGCAGAACACCAGCCCGCATTCTGCCGCAGCAGCAGCCCAAAACCTTTAGCTGTTCTGAAGTACAGGCAGTTAACAAGGAAAGATGGGAACGCTTGAAGGCCTCAAGCTCCTCAGGGTAGCTGCTAGAAGGGAGCGAAACACAGGGATTAAGGAGGTCACTAAATCCACTCCGGTTTTGGGTGTGCCAGAGCAGTGCCATGCAGAGATGAAACGCAGAGGGAAGGCGTCACTGCCCTCGGGCAAAAGACATGCTGGCCAAGCCCAGCTGTTTCCAGCACACGAGTGCAGACCTGTCACCTCTTAACTCGCTGCACGAGATCCCAGCAATTTATCTATGGTTGCATTTCGCCGGCGGCACTCGTTACAGAGCCACGAAGAAAGGCCCACCTCTCCCCTTCTCTTCCGAGGAGCAGAGCAGTGCAAAAGGAGCTGATTTTGACACAGCAGGGCTCCTTGCTGCACACATGTGGGGCACTGACCTGAAGCGAGCTGGCGATGTGCTCGTGAGGACAAGGAGTCGGGGTGCTGCATCCATGAGGTATGAACCTACAGCTCCTGGGGGGGCCAGGACTTCCTCCTCCACTTGAAAGCACCCCGGGACTTTGGGGCAACGCAGAGTGGATCTAGGCCTGCTGTAAGCAGAGGGAGTCTTTCATCTCACTACCAGACGCAGGGACTCCCAGGGAAGTTACAGAAAGACTAGATTGACACCATTAGCCAAACTTTACATGGTTGAGTAAAAGCAATTAGGAAAAACCCCTACTGCAGACAGACAAACCAAGCAGCACTGGGTGGGTTCCTTCTCCGCCTCTCGTACATCTCTTGCATGTACCGTGCCTGCGGGGGGCAATTCCAACATCCAGCACCTTCAGACAGGACTGAAGTCCAAGCATCAGAAGTCACTGAGGATACTGATGTCTGCAAACTCATTCCTGTACCGGTAAGCGTACAAACTGAGCAGGAAGGCCCATTTCAAGGACATGAAACTCCAGACGCATGACAGGTAGTAGCTTCTGGGATCAGTCAGGGCTAGGAGAGAAAAGGACACAGACACATTTAAAAATCCCATTTGTCCCTCACGCAGCCCCGCGAGGAAGAACGCAACTCAGCCCCCTCCCAGTTCCCGCGAGCTTTTCAGCCTGCTTTTATAAACCTTGGTCGCAGAAGAGGTCTTATCGGTGCTTTATTCCCAGCTCTCCCGACTCATATTGTAACATTTCCTCGTCTCTGCCGCAGAAGAGCGTTACGGACACCGTCCGAAGGAGGTCATTATCACCTCTGCTAAGGCCACCCTGCCAGGCACCCAAACTCTCCTTGCTTAGGGCCCAAAGGACCAAGTTTGAGTGAATTCCCGGAGGCTCGAAACACGTGGCTCAAGAAAACAACCTCAACCCGCAGTTCTTAATTCCTCTCGCCCTGCCTTACCACTAACTCCACTAAATCTGCACACCCCCCCAAAACAGAGGAAATAAAACAGATTGTCCTTCTAAAAATGCTTTTACCAATCGAGACCAACATCAAGCGTCTAACACTGGTGCACTTCAACCCATACTGGAGTCTCTGCAAGTGAATACTTCCCTTCTGTATCCATAAAACTGCCTCTGCTAAGGGATTACTTTGAAGTCAGGCGGGTATGGTTCTGCTTTTTGAGTGCGTGTCAGTGGTCTTCCTATTTATTTTCAACGTTTAGGGTTTTTTTTTTTCATTCTAGAGACATCAACAATATTGAAATGCACTCACGTAGCCTAATTCCACCTCTAAGTACAAGCCGCTTGGTCATTATTTAAAAATATAGATACCTTTTTTTGCAGAATACGTAAAACAATATTTACTCAGTAAATCCTGCTCCTTAAACGCACCATTCCTAAACTTTCCATGTATAAATAACCATTGCAGATGTTCTACTTTCCCCTAAACTTAGGGCTTTCCCTAAAATGCCTCAATTTCCCTAAACCCCCTCCAATTTTCCCAAAACCAGTTCTTCCTCACGTCTCCGAGAAAGGAGTTGATGAAAAATATTTGGTTTTCTTTTCACATATGTATTTCTAATGATTGCATACGAGTATTTTCATACCCTTCAACCAGGCTGAAGCACTTGACTCTCCACGGGGAGCGTATTTAGGCTACGCAGAGGACTTTTGGTGGGTTATGACCCCAGCGCAGCTTGCCCACCACCACGAGTACAACCGCCACAGGACTCTCGGTGGCTATTGGCCCGAATGCAGCGAGCAACAAACACGGACAACGTCTAAAAAAAACAACGCCCAAACTTCCTCTCTTTGGTCTATCGCCAAGCAAATACTGGGAGCACTTACGTGAACCCTCCTTTGACAACGTGAAATATTTTACAGCAACACAGCTTTATATGCTGACTAAGTTTGGAAGGCATTTTCATCCCGCTGACTTGTGTTTGGATTTCAGCTCACCCACCTGCTTTACGAGTGCTGAAGAGGCAGTGTTTAAGAGCGCTCCCTTTATTTGTCATAGAAATAAGTAAATTCCAGTTCCTACAGGAAACAATGCTGGAAAACACGGACTGTCTGCCAGCGGTCCTATAGACCAGGCCTATTAAGGCAGCTATCAAATATTAGAACACGCCCCAAGGGAGCAGCACTCATCGGGTGGCAGAATTACTCCTGCATCATCAAGATATTGCAGCAGAAAAATGAAATGCGATGGCATTCTTGCAGTCCCACCCTCCGCAAAAGTCTCTCCGCACCTCTCAGAAGAGACGGCTCCGGAGCACCCCCAGCTCTGCTTTGCAGGCTCTTCCTTCACAGCCAACCCCAGTAATCCCAGCATCGTCACTCACTTCTCCCAGTTCTCCCAACAAAGTACTTACACTGCTGCTTGGTGATGGCCAGAACAAGGAATGCGCAGAATCCCACCACTGAGAGAGCTGAGAAGAGGATCCCGATGAAGAGGAAGAACCTCAGCCCTTTTAACCAGGTCCTCCAGTAATCCTGCACATACATCACATGCGTGATTAGGGCCCAGAGCGCCAGAACACCTGCTCAATTAGACAGCAAGGGGAATCAGTACCACGCATCACACTGCAACGCACAAAGGTGTCTAAGAAACATACGGCTCATCACAACCCCCCCCCGCTCCCCGCAACGCCAAGGAACACTAATGCTTCGTGGCCACGTCCCCCCAGAGAGAGGGGAAATATCAGAATAAAGGGGTGCCTGCGTGAGCAGCGCTCTCCCCGACCACCGCAGCCCCCCGGCTTTTGCACAGGCTCTCAGACAACAGATCTGGAGTACGGGCTGGCGCAGACAGGACTTTGTTCGTTGAACGGATTCCCCCAAATAACTTGTTCGTTTTCCTGTTCGGAATAGACCCATCTGATGCATACTCCGGGCAGATTTATGTAATTCTCCATACAGCGTTCATGACATCGCATGTAGCGAGCCAAGCACTTGGCAGGCATTAGTGCTCCTTTCCACAAAGGCCAGGCAGCCCCTTTTACACCCGGAGACGACGACGAAGAGCATCGCTACACGACCACGCTTTTCAGACACCTACATCAAGATACACAGGACCGGTTCAACACCCAGCGCTTTACAGCACGTCCTTCAGCTCCAACCTGTCTCTAGTTAGCTTCACAAAGACTGCATTTACGCCAATCCCCTCCGAACGCGCCAAATGTTTCAGGTAAAGGGGCGTAGAAGTTCGACCCCAGATGATCCGTACATACAATCCCCGCTTACGGCAAAGCCCGCTCGCTAAGCTTTTCAGGTGGCCTAAATCTAACTCTGTACTTTGGGGTTTGGCCGAAAACACCTGGATTGCAGAATCGGACAAATATCTGAGCACGTACAGTTTTTATATATATATATTTTTAAGAAGAGGCAAACTCACCATGGCTTTAGTTGGAACAGCAAAAGGCAGTTCCCTAAGCTTGGGTGACTAGTCCATAACCAAGTTTCAACGGCCTTGTCAAAAGGGAGGCAACAGGAGTGGGGAAAAAAAGCCAAAAAGGGATGAAAGCACCCAAATAACAGCTGTGAACGGTTCCTGATACAGGGAAAAACAACGCATCCTTCCCTAACTTTGTTCTAGAAACTGCTCTTTTAATCGCACTTCAGGAAAAAAGCTAGAAGAGATGCTCAATGTAAAGAACTAGGCCGTTCGCACGCTTAAAGCTTTTATAACCTGCCAGAACAAGGCTGCCTGAGGTTGCCATTGTGTAATTAGTCCCAACTACAAGCGACATCAACGCCAATTACAGCAAGCTGCTCCTCGGTTTAAGTCGCAGCGCTGAAGAATACGACTAAATCTCCTTAAGCCGCTAACTCAACCTATAGTTAGCGCCACTTTACAGACTTAAAACATCTGATTTGTTCTGGCAAAGACCTTGGCGGCACTTTGGAAATCTGAACCTCCAGTGCTGCAGCTAGCTGGCTTCCATTTCTCCTCCGCTGCCACCTCTTTTCCAGATTTTATTTTAAGGGCAGCAGGGGAAAAAAATAATAATAGTAAAAAAATGACACCACTGCTAAAATATCAAGCTGCTTTGCACGGTATGCTGCACTAACACAGACCTCCCTCTGCGGCTACTCCTCAACATCAAAGGAAGCAAGAACCAGTCTTGCCCACTACAAGATAAACATTTTAATACGAAGGACAGCCACGAGTCTTACCAGAGCTCCTTTGGATACGATCATTACACACAAAGCTTCCCAAGGCTTAAAAGAAACAACAGACAAGCAGAGCCAAGAGTCGCTGTAAGAACCCGCTGGATTCGCTTTGTAGCTCCCAAGCAGCTTTCAGCTCATTTCTAGCAGGTTTTTCTGACCTTGCTGGCCACACGCACAACGGACGCACTGCAGGTGCCCGTCAAATGAAGCTGAATACACACAAGGTCCGTTCCAGGATAGACGGGAGAGCCCTAGCAATGGTTTTTTGCCTCTTCGATGTATCAGGATGGGGCAAAGAAAGTTAAAATGCCCTCAACGGTTGCCCACAAGAGGTGGGTGGAAAAAGGACCACCTTTAAAAAAACCAAAACAAACCCTTATAGAAGTGAAAGCAAAAGCACCCAGGGTAAACTATAAACCCAAAGGTAAAGTGCTGATATCCAGGACAAATGGAGCTCACAGACTTTTTATCACAGCAAACAGGAAAGGCAGCAACATTCCATTACTTCATCTGGTTGGACCCGCTGTACCTAAGCAGCATCTAAGCATGTTTTTTCTGGCTCCAGGCAGTCAGGATTTTAATTCTGAGATGAGCTACAGATACCGCTCTTCCATGGCCACCACTACGCACGCGTGCTAGAGATCACAACCTGGCGGAAGGCATTTCGGAGCTTTGCGGATGCAGAAGACCGTAATTGCGACGACAACGGTATTCAAAAAGCCTGAATTTGGTGGCAAAGCCCATCGCTGAGCTCGCTAAACAACCACTTGCTCCACTTCGTATTACCTTTGAGCTTGGGCTCTAGCGAGTTCAACCCACATTTTTTCAAAAAATGGGGAACTTGTGTTTTTCAGCCAGCAAAAACAAGCTGCTTCCCCGTCCCCGGGCGCTTTCAGATGACTTGGCACAATTTATTTGAACTGCTGAGTCAAGTTGCTGGTGCTTCCACACCAAAAACTGCTGCTGATGCTCTGCAAGGTCTTGGTGGGGAGAGCAGAGGCAGCGCGTGGACTGTCACTTGATCTTCTCCCCACTGCCGGGCCTGACCCCGCACCTTCCCCTGACCCTAAAGCCTGACACAGCACTTGAAGTTATTTGGCAAACTGTTGCGTTGGGTTAATTCTTAACATCTAGAGTAACTGCCTCACGCGTGACTAAGCAAAAAAAGCCGCATGACAACACCACGCGCTGAAGGACTGAGTTTGGTCACAGGTCACGAAACACGGGGTATCCTTTTACAGGCAGCTGAGCCAAGATCAGGTTCGTTACCACACGAACGAGAGGGGAAAGGAGTCTCCTCCAGCTCCAGCCGCGCATTTGCCTCCTCTCTACAGCACCCAGATCCTTTGGTGGGGCCACCCAGCTTGCACAGCAGTCGATTTTTCCTTTTTTTTTTTTTATTTCTAAAACAGCGGAAAAGCATTCCAACAAGTTGAATCAGCTCGCAACGCTGCCTGAAAAACATCAACACTGGCATAAAAACCATTGGCAGTAATCATTCAGGGATGGGAAGGAGAAACCAGAACACAACTTGCTTTTTCAATTGCTTCATTTGCTCATCCTGAGCTTGTGAGACCACACTGGGGTGGGCAGCCGGACCCCACCAGTGCTGCTCAGAGGTAGGGACCGGCCACAAACAAACGCCAAATCACCGTCCAGATGTCGACAAACGCATGTGAGTAGAAGAGGCATCCTGAGTGGGATGAAGCTACGTAATAGCAGGGCATGGCAAACCAAACTCAGGGGCTGAATACACGAGGAAAACAAGCAATTATTGCCATGCAGGGCATGGCAAACCAAACTCAGGGGCTGAATACACGAGGAAAACAAGCAATTATTGCAGGAACCTCATTTAAGCAGAGTGTATCGCCAAATATAATCAGCACCAACCAAATGTGTTAACACATGAAAACATGTACCTTTGCTAAAAAGGCTACTTTAAGCTAACTGCTTATCAAAATACGGCATTCAGCTGGGAAAAAAAACACTGTTTCTAACTCCACAGGAAAAGTGCCCATGAACACTGGAATGGAGCATTTGATTCATGTTTAATTCAACTGAAATTGGGTTCAGGAACCAAGAAAATCACCTCCTATTCACCAATAAACACAAGCTAAGTGGCGAGAGAACAAACTAGTTGTACTGATTTACGGAAAAGGCTTACATCACCACACCGAGATGCTAAAGCCATACTAATATTTTTAATTAACGTGAAATTTCTCATTCAGTAGACCTGGAGAGCCAAAGGTTTGCAGGTTTAATGTGAACCCACCAGCTATGGGCAGGGAATAGAAGAACAGCTAGCTCATCCAGCTGTCCAACCGAAACAGGCTTTACTGGAATAGGAAATAAAAGTTATGTCTCATTTGAAGTCTGGGATGATTAACTGCAGGACCTCCGGTTTTGCTCTTTCACCTGAAGCGATTCCCCCAATCCATTCCTCCTCCGCGACCGCAGTCGCATTCCCCCAGCGGAACTGCACTTCGCACAGAAGCAAAACCTGAACCTGCAGACGCAGCCCTGGAGTAGCAACGGTGGCTGTCAGCTCCCGTTACAGCACCTGCTTAAAATAACATCAAAAATCTTACACCCCTTTCAGAGCAACATTTGTCTTGGTGGATTTACCCCTCACAGCGCGGTCGGAACAACCCTAAAACCAGAGCCGCTCATTAAGACACAATCAAGGGATTTCCAACGTACAGCAATGGGACAGTTACCTCTAAATTAAAAACTAATTACCCCAAGTACACAAAGCTCCAGGAAAAGGAAACTGCCCCAAACATCCATGAGTATGTCTGAGACAACAGCGACGGGGGCAGGCTTTTATTAAACAGAAGTTAACAGGCATTTCAACAAGATCAATTCGTATTTAAAATACAAAAACTTACAGCATACTTGGAACAAGTTTAAATAAATTCTAAAAGGCAAGTTCAAAAGCGGGCTCGCCCGCAGCCTGTAACCTGGTGCAGAAAAAACACCAGTATCTAAATATTTTGATAAGTCCTTTCGAAAGTTTGGCATACTTCAGCTCCAGTGAAACAAAGCTTTCCCTTTCTCCAAACGTCAAAACAAAAAACCGTGACCAACACAAAAGGTTTTCTCAGACCTCTGCTCATCACTGACCGATTCTCCGGCCGCGGCAAAACAAGCGCCGTTGTTGACGGGTAGTAACAGCACAGCTGCCTTCCCCGAGGTCAGAGCAGCTGGGGGCCAAGCGTGTCAGGCCGCGTTCGCACGCCGCGGTAGGACACTGCGTACGACACTAAAGGGCGTTACAGATTGGAGGCAAAAAAACCCAAACGCACAACAGCGGCCAAAAACCCCAAGCAAACGCACGCAGAAGCTATTCCGCAACGAGCAGCCTTGTTCCAGCCTTCCCAAGCTCGAAATGCACGTTGATGACGGCAAAGATGGCAAACAAAACGACAATACAAATGCAAAACGATATTAAAAGCTACTTGCATAGTCCTCCCTCCTCTTTGGTGGACGTGACATTAAATTGGTGTCATGGGCAGGACTGCCTCGGAGCAGAAGTTCCCTGGAGATACCGGCCCTGTCTCAGCTCTAAGCAAGGAGAGGTCCGAGCAGCGGCAAACCAGGGCCGCCCGAGAAATGCTGGAGTTTGACTGCTGCCTGGACCTTGCTGCTGTTGAACAAGGAAATTCCCTGAGATTTAATGAACGATATGCCTGCCATGTCCTAGAAAAGCTCGTCCGAGCGTGGAAGGGGAAAAAGGAAAATATTTCCCCCCCACCTTCACTTGAGCAAGGGCACGAGGGAGGTGCTGACTGCTCCTGAAGGAGAGCATCTTTGTGATTAGTCTAGTTTTACAGGAGGTTAAAATTACACTGGGGGGGTGGGGGGGTGGGTGGGAAATGAAAAAAGATAAAAGAGTGGGTTGTGATATTTGCGACAAGAATGGATCTGTGCGTTGTGGAGGAGAAGAACCAGACAACGCACAATTATCGGTGCCTGCAGCCCCTCCTCGGCACGGTACAAATGCAGAAAAATGCACGGTACAAATGCAGAAAAATTATCAGACACTTAGGGAAAACAACTGGGCGTTAGTCCCGCTTCAAACAGGACAAGAGGGCAAGTCCAGCCCATATTCGAGTGCCTCTTAGATAAGCAATGGGGGCGGATGGCTCATGGGTTTTTGCAGATGTGCTGCTCGCTACCTCTGATTTATTGAACTGGAAACAACCTGTCGGTTCTTACTGGGAAAACTCTGAGGGAACGCAGCAGCCCCTGGCAACTACTGTTGACACATAACCTTAACTGAGGAGAACGCAGCAAACCCTACTCAACAGATGAGGAGCCATTCCATCAGGTGTTTGAGACTTCTGGTTTTATGTGGCTTTGAAATAATTGTGCTGACCTGAAATCTCAAAATATATACAAGGTTTGGTAGGTGCAGTTGTGTCTTGTGATTACGCAGTCTCTGCTGCATTTTCTTTTAAGTACACTTTATTCTAAATAAGTGTTCAGGGGTGTAAGTGTCGTGCTACTGACTATGTTCCTAGTTTGTCAGCTTTTTTATTTGTCCATTATGTAGACTTTAGATTTACGGAGAATAGTCTTGTTAGATGGCAGGGATCTTTAAGATGAAACTTTAATGATTTGGTTTTGTATCTAGTTTTCTGTGCCTCTTCTTGCTGTGATTCCAGAGAACATGCTCCTCTTAAAGATGCTCTAAGGTATTACCTTTTTGCTGGAGGTTTTATGTTCTTGTGTAGACAAGTTCTGCCTACAACAACTGCCTGGAGAAAAAAGAAAAATTGCTGCTTTCATAACAGTACGTTCTGATTTGGAACTTTAGAAGTTGAATGGCTTGTTAAGCCAACTTTGAATTAAGTTCTCTAGTTAGCTTAATCATAAACAGAGGGGCAAGCCTTTAAAGTTTTGTTCAGAGGATGAGCTATTCGACAGCTTCGCTGACAGCCGGTCTTGATAGGCTGGCGAATAAACTCAGGTCACCATGCTCCTAAGAACAGTTTAGCTCATTAGAATCTCATTTTAATAGTAAAAGCTACACCCTCTCGAAGTAATACCCTCGCTCAGTATAGAGACCTTTACTCACAGAGCATGCGCAGTAAATTTTAGAAATACTGCCTCTTCAAATGCAAATGACTGAGCTTATCACCCATCGATGTATATGATATTAGCATACGTATTAAGAAGGTGGAGAAATTATAATCCAATTGTATAAAGACAACATCGTCAAAGTCGGGTGTGCTCGCTCTGCAGGTGATTCCACCGAGTACCCTGCGCAGAATAAACAACCTCTCTCCTGAGCGTGCGGGACTGGTTTATTGCACGCCAGGCACGAATCCGCTTTTCAGACAACGCTTTGACACCTTGTCTCCTCCATTTAGGAGAAGCTTACGTATTTGGTACAGAAATGGTTCCCTGAATTACCACTCCTTTATCCAGAAGCGGGAATTCTAAACTATANGGCAAGCCTTTAAAGTTTTGTTCAGAGGATGAGCTATTCGACAGCTTCGCTGACAGCCGGTCTTGATAGGCTGGCGAATAAACTCAGGTCACCATGCTCCTAAGAACAGTTTAGCTCATTAGAATCTCATTTTAATAGTAAAAGCTACACCCTCTCGAAGTAATACCCTCGCTCAGTATAGAGACCTTTACTCACAGAGCATGCGCAGTAAATTTTAGAAATACTGCCTCTTCAAATGCAAATGACTGAGCTTATCACCCATCGATGTATATGATATTAGCATACGTATTAAGAAGGTGGAGAAATTATAATCCAATTGTATAAAGACGACAACATCGTCAAAGTCGGGTGTGCTCGCTCTGCGGGTGATTCCACTGAGTACCCTGCGCAGAATAAACAACCTCTCTCCTGAGCGTGCGGGACTGGTTTATTGCACGCCAGGCACGAATCCGCTTTTCAGACAACGCTTTGACACCTTGTCTCCTCCATTTAGGAGAAGCTTACGTATTTGGTACAGAAATGGTTCCCTGAATTACCACTCCTTTATCCAGAAGCGGGAATTCTAAACTATATGAACTCTGGTGGACTTCAAACCCGCAGCCTGGAGTGAGACCTTCCTGATGCTGAGCCCATAAAGGAACTGAGCGTGAAGTGACCTTTTGTGTGTGCAGAAGTTCAGGGACAGAAGGTTCTTCTAAAGGGATACTCCGTAGATGTCTCTGTGTAACTCTCCGTGATGGAAAGAGTTGCCAAGTATCACAGAGTTCGGGATCAGCAGAAGGAGAAACCTGGATTATTACAACTGTTGCTCCTTCTGCTCTGCAACTCTGATCCTTCGGTATATTTAATAGTCCCATACTACCCAGGAGCACGTCTCAGAGCTTTACAGGCTCATACACCGTTAACTTTAGAAGAGGCATTACAAGTGATGAACGGAGTGGCCCAAGGTCTACAAACGTTGCATGAAGCTGATAGAGTATGCGGATCTCTGCATGGAAGCAATGTTTTTGATGTGAATCGAAAACGGAATCGTTGGAGACTCCGATTTCATGAAATCAGAGGAACAACGTGCTACTGCAGACACTACGGTTGTCAGTACCCTGAGCTTGGTTTCTCCTGAACTGGAAATGGGACAGCCAGCTCCTCCAGCCTCGGACATGAAGGCTTATGGCTGCCTTCGGTTCTGGCTTTGTGTTCAAAACCAGGAGCCTGGCATAAAAGAAGATGGAGCACCTGAGGTGGATGTGGTTGTCACGGATGATAAAGTTAAATCTCTTCTCCTGAATTGGTTCTGCTGTAACTGACTGACAGCTGAGCAGGTGCTGAGGGGTGATTGCTTCCTCGCAGCTGACGCGATTCCAGTTTCACAACAACCAGGTGAAGAGCATGAGTCACGGGAAGAACATGATTCTGAGAAGACCAGTGGGAAAAAAAAAAAGCTGTTGACTGAGGAGAGATCCTAAAGCAATCTCCCGTAAGGTGTATTTTAAAATATTGGAGGAATATATGTGGGGGTATGGCTAACAAGAGGGATTTAATTAAGCATTGTAATCAATGTTGGCCACTATATAAGTTGGATGATGGGAAAATGACTTGTAAATATTGGCCTTGTGGTATTGTGTGGAATTGCCTGCAGAGCACTGATGATAACTTTTTAACACAGGTAGCGGAGGAGCCAAAGAGGAGAGGAGTGCTGCTGGACCTGATACTAACAAACAAAGAAGAACTGGTTGGGGACGTGAAGGTAGGGGCAGCCTTTGTTGCAAAAATAATCAAGATTTAATCATATAGGAAAAACAGCTGTGATTAAAAGGTAGAAAAAGTAATAAATTGTAAAAAATTGTGGAATATGATGGTTAGGAATATTAGGAGTGTTAATTGTAACACTACATTCTGATTTGGGACTTCANAAATCTCCTATAAGGTGTATTTTAAAATATTGGAATATTTTATTATTTAAATATGTGGGGGTATGGCTAACAAGAGGGATTTAATTAAGCATTGTAATCAATGTTGGCCACTATATAAGTTGGATGATGGGAAAATGACTTGTAAATATTGGCCTTGTGGTATTGTGTGGAATTGCCTGCAGAGCACTGATGATAACTTTTTAACACAGGTAGCGGAGGAGCCAAAGAGGAGAGGAGTGCTGCTGGACCTGATACTAACAAACAAAGAAGAACTGGTTGGGGACGTGAAGGTAGGGGCAGCCTTTGTTGCAAAAATAATCAAGATTTAATCATATAGGAAAAACAGCTGTGATTAAAAGGTAGAAAAAGTAATAAATTGTAAAAAATTGTGGAATATGATGGTTAGGAATATTAGGAGTGTTAATTGTAACACTACATTCTGATTTGGGACTTCAGAAGTTGAACAGATTGTTCGCCTGACTGTGAATTAAGTTAGCTTAATCATTTACTGAGGAGCAAGCCCAAAGCTTTGTTCAGAGGATGAGTTATTGGACAGCCTGGCTCCTGGTCGGCCTTGAAAGCCAGGCTGGTGAATAAGCTCAGGTCACCATGTTCCTAACAAAAGCTTAGCTCACTGTAATCTCATTTTAATAGGAAAAGGTACACCCACTAGAAGCAGTACCCTTACTAGTACAAAGACCCTTACTCACGGAGCATGTGCAGTAAATTTTAGGAACACTGTACCTTTCAATGCAAATGACTGATCTCATAACCAATCAATGTAAAAGGAAAATCTAACAATGAACTTTAAAGGTACATAAACTAAACCATGTTTGCTGCTAGGCGAGCACGTTAGAGGAACGATGCCCATGTTCCCAGTGCGCTGAATAAAGTGTCTGCTTATTCACATCCCATTGGTGTTGGATAAGCTTCTTTCGTCCCGTTTGGTGACACTTTGGCTGCAGCGACCATGAGATGGTGGAGTTCAGGATCCTGTGTGGAAGAAGCAGGGCAACAAGCAGGATTATAACCCTAGACGCCAGCAAAGCTAACTTTGCCCTCTTCAAAGACCTACTTGGAGGAATCCCATGGGTTAGGGCTCTAGAAGGCAGGGGGACCCAAGAGAGCTGGTTAATATTCAAGAACCACCTCCTCCAAGCTCAAGATCA
>VZSC01005714.1:184190-194334 GCA_013398225.1 Steatornis caripensis
AGGGGGCTGTGGGGGACAAGGGGGGGCATGGGAGTGTGGGGACACGGGGGGCGTGGGGACACGGGGGGCATGTGGGGCATGGGTGGCATGAGCGACACAGGAACACAAGGAACATGGAGGAGTGAGGAGGTGGGGACACACACGAAGGTGGGGAGGCGGGGGGCCATGCAGGCATGGGGGCCATGGGGGGATGGGGGCGTGTGGTTAGGTGGGGGGACAGGAGGCGCGAAGACACGGGGACACTGGGAGGTGGGGGAGCACGCCGGGTTGGCGACGTTCTCTGCGTGGCTTTCGCTTCCTCTCAGGGAGTTTTCCTTCTTCAACCAGCGCCATCCTGCTCTTCCGTGGGATTGTGGTTTGGGGACACTTAATAAAAGTTCTTAAATAGTTCTGGGGCTTTTCTTGTCCCTTTTTTTCTTCCCCCCCCGTATTTTTTTAAAACAAACCATTTTTTCTGAGCTGTCTGTTGGGTTTGGCCGCGCTCAGACCCAGGGAACAGAAATTTGCAGCGGGGATGGAGACAAGAATGAGCTTTCTCCACTTCTTTCGAATCAATTATTAATTGCACTTCTGTAAGCGGTGCATCGTCTGCCACTCAAGGACGGAGGGGACGGATGCTCTGCCCGGAGGCTGGAAATCCATTACTTGCTCTATTCCAGCTCATAATGTTTTTTCCTTAATTTTCCGGGTTTAGTCTCTGCCAAGATGATCTTTCCAGGCCTGAGAAAGTGCGGCTTGGCTGCTGCGACTGCACGCAGAGGAGTCCCTGCTCTAGATGGCAGCAGCCTCCTTCCCTTTCAGCCTGAGACATCCCTGAAACACCATCTCCCCTTCCCTCCTTCACCCTATCCAGCCAGGTCTGGAAAACCACCAAGGATGGAGTTTTTCCATATATCCCATGTGAACCTCTCCGGTTTCAGCCTCCTGCTGTGAACCACCACGAAGAACCTGGCTCCATCTTCTCCATAACCTCCTTGTAGATGCTCAAGGCTCCTGTGATGTGACCCCAAGGCTTTTATCTTCTTGAGGTTGAACAAGCCCCGTTTCCTCAGTTTCTCCTTACGGAGAAGCTCCAGCTTCCAACCGTGCTCCAGCCTCCAACCGTGCTCCAGCCTCCAACCGTCTCGGTGGCCCTCCGCTGAATTCGCTCCGGTTCATTGGCGTCTGTCTCATATTGGTGGCCCGAAACTGGACGCAGCATCCAGGTGTGGTGCAATGAGTGTTGAGCGGAGGGGAAGAAGCGATGAGCCATCGGAGGACGTGGGGAGGATGTGGAGGATGCTCATTTTTTGGAGGGCACGATGATGAGGACAGTCACGGCACGTCTGCAAACGCTGACGTTCATTGAGGCGGAGAGATGTGGCTGAGGATTCAGCTCCACCAGTTCAAGAGCAGGTCACGAGATCGGAGAGCGGAGAAAATGTTTATGCAGCGCGACCGACCCGTGAAGCCTTATCACATTCTTGGCTGAAGAATTGGAAAAATTCACGGGGGAGCTCACCGCAGGGCTCAGAGGAGCAACGGCATTTCTCGGACCGCGCCGTGGGGCGTTATCCCGTGCACACCTCACGCCTGAGCTGCTGAACAGGCATCGGTCACGGTCACTGGTGAAAACACGGATAACTTTGCACCTTGTTTGGGTTCAGCAACGCCAAGTCTCGGCCTGACGCATCCCGGGGCCGAGCGCGGCCCTCAAAGACTCGGTGACATTAATAAAATACCAGGTGCCCTTGGGGTGGATGGCTGCAAAGACCTGCGTGTCCTGGGTGCCTTTGTCTGGGGGGGACACACACTGTTAGTGTTTTTTTAGCCTAAAAGCCCTGAGATCTGCAAAAAAAAAACCCCTCTTTCCTGATACCTCCAGCAGCCACCGCGTGAATTCAGGTGCTGCATGCGCATACCTGAAAGCGCAATAAGCGGCGTCAGCAAACGCCGTTCTGTGTCGGAACAGGCAAAATCAGCTCCGTCTCCGTCCTCTCTGCCCAGACTCTTCTCACACCTACTTTCTGCCAATTACCCATCAGAAATTTGGAGACGACTTCTGTAGTGTCATCGCGGCTCTGCTGACTCTGCCCCAACAGCTGGTGCCAAAGCCAAAAAGATTTTGTGGAATGATTATTTACAGGTAGAAAACCTCCCCGAGCCGATCAGACACAAGAAAGTCTGATTTTTTTACAGATGATCGAGGTTCAACCGGGTCATTTAGGGAAGAACAGGCCACAGCACAAAGTCATCCAGAAGGATTTGGGGCGATATAAGAAGGGGAGCAGGTTTTTGGGAGCAGGTCTAGCCCTCAGACCCAGCTCCGAGATGGCCAGTGTGTCTTTTAAAAGGCTGCAGGATGATCTGGCGATGACGAGTGGGAAGATCTGCCTCCAGGCTGGGGGGTGGGTTTGGGAGACCTTGGGGTGTTCCCGTAGAAAACAAGNAGGTCTAGCCCTTAGACCCAGCTCCGAGATGGCCAGTGTGTCTTTTAAAAGGCTGCAGGATGATCTGGCGATGACGAGTGGGAAGATCTGCCTCCAGGCTGGGGGGTGGGTTTGGGAGACCTTGGGGTGTTCCCGTAGAAAACAAGGGGATAACGGATAAATAACGGGAAAGAGTAAATGCTGCTTTGGGAGGTGGAAGAGAGCGGCCGTGTAGATGTAATGTACATCGATTTCTAAAGAAATCCACTCTGTTGTGCTCCTTCACCTTCGCTGATGGGAAGGAAATGACTCTCCTGCTTTGGTAACCACCCGCCAGACGAGACTCGAGAGCCGCTGGGAGATCGGGGAGATGCCTCCAGGCACTTGAGTCTCTGTCGGTGTATCCCGGCTCGGCACTGGGCACGGGTGGGCACGGGGAGATCATGGAGAGATGCTGAGATGCAGGGCAGGTTTTGAGGATGGGTCCGTCGAGGGGCTCACCTCAAGGGTGCGGGTACCGGCTCTGATGTGCGATAGGGCTCAGGAGCAGAATCAACACGCAGAAATACGTTGGGCTGCGGCCGATGCCAACCAAAAGCCGATGAAGAAGAGAGCAGCGTGTGCATCCCTTCGTCAGAAACGGGGTGAGAGCAGCGATGCTGTCTGCGATAGGCACCCCCGAGGGGTTGACATCACCCTCGGTAGGCTGCCGCCGTGCACACGTGCGTGCCCGGGCCAGCCCGGCGCTCGGAGAAACGGGCACTTCGGGGCATGAGTCACCTCGTCCCGAGGTAAAGATCTCAGCCAGCTCAGGAGAATCGCACCCAAGAAGCGATTGCACCTTAAGTCCCTGCCAGCACCGTGAAGGCGGGCCTGGCAGCTGGCAGGAGCGCGCGCCTCGGTGCCTACGGAGTCTGGTTTTGGGCAGCAATCAGCTTTTTGATCCGTTCGGCGTTACGGTGCGAAAACATGTTGATCGGCAAGCGGAGAGGCAGCGCCGCCAGCATGAGCATCCCGCCCCCACCCGTGCAGCAGCTGGGATTCTCTCCATCCACGGAGCAACCCTAAATCTGCAGGAGGTGATGAGAAGCTGAGCGTACACGGAGGCGCGCAGCGGTGATCAGTCTGTAGATCCTCGCCCAGGACGCTTATATGATCACTGGACGAGAGCCCTGCACTGTGTCCGGCTGACCGCCAGCTTTTTGGGGACGCTAAGCTGGAGGACATGTGGTTTCCACAATTCCCTGAGCCTCTTGTCCAGGATCGTGTCCGTTCTTGGACGAGTTTGGAGCATCCTCGAGCAAGCGGAGGGGCAGGCGGTCCCTGACACGCTGCAAGCAATAGCAACCTCAGGCTGGCCTCGGGATTAAGATTATTAGAAGCTGCTGGGATTTGCACGGCCTAATTAAAGACTCACTGAGCAGACACAATGAGCTGGAGCTGCTAGCCCGGCGCTCGCGCCGTGGTTCCCCATGGGCTGCTCTGGGGCAAGATTCACCTCACGTCATTAGGAAATCCCTGCTCGCACGGCACCGGGCAGGAGCCGTGTCCCGCAGGCGTGTAGGGACGTGATGCCCCTGGAGAAGAGGACAGTCGAGTGTTTTCACGCCCGGTTTACTGCAGAGATGTTCATTTTGCCTTGCGAGCGATCTGAGGCCGAGTAAAACCCAGCTTCATGTCCTGGCTGACCGCACGGGGAGCTGGAGCCACGGGCAGGGGAGACGCGGCTCCCAGACCTTTTCCAAGCAATTTCTGGCTGCTCCGCATTAGCGGGAGCCCACGGCAGCGGCTGCTGCCCACCCTGGGACATCCTCACCCCAGGACACCCTCACCCTGGGACATGCCCGCTCCAAGCAGCCATGGGTGGTCCTGCTCCGAGACGTGGAAACCCCTGGCAGGCGAAGGCAGATGAGATGGAAACGAGCAAGCGGAAAAAGGAGGAGTAACCGCTTCAGGTGCCAATACAGAGATTAGGACCTCGGCCCCTTTTCTCCACCACCAGCACGCGATGGCCTGGTTGCCCGGAGCAGAATCTTTCTCCCGGTTATTGCTCCTGCCTGCAAAGTCACCGCAACAGCTGGGAAACAGCCGGATTTACCGGATGAGGGATCGCCTTCCTCCTCCTCCCTCCGCCCCGCGCGCCCTAGGTGGGAAAGCTGGATGGTGGCTGGGTCTGGGAACAAAAGGAGGAAAATCATCCGAGATGCGGGTAGCCCTGTTTGTTTTGAGAGAGCTGGAAACAGCCTGGTATTTTATCCCGCTCATCTCTTGAGAATTTGTCCTTGAGGCTTTTTTTTTTTTCTTTTTTTCCCCTTTACAGAAGCGTTTCACGTATGGGAACGGCTCGGGGAAGAGAATGATTTAGACCCTGTGAATGTTAAAGACTCAAAGGCAAAAGGAAGAAGGAAAAGTTAAGGAAACGAGGGGGTCCCAACCCTTCCTGGTTCAAGGGAGGGGTTACCAATGCTTCCTTAAAACGTCCCTTTGGGAAAAACTATTGTTTTTCCTTCTCTTCTCGCTAATCGTTCCTTAAACCCGGCTGCAGCTGCCTGCCACGGTCTCCGTGGGCTCCCACCCNGGTTCGAGGGAGGGGTTACCAATGCTTCCTTAAAACGTCCCTTTGGGAAAAACTATTGTTTTTCCTTCTCTTCTCGCTAATCGTTCCTTAAACCCGGCTGCAGCTGCCTGCCACGGTCTCCGTGGGCTCCCACCCGACCCTGCTCTCTGTGGAAGCCGCAGCGGTCTGTAATTCCGTTAGCGCTGGCTCTCGGGGACGTGGTCCTGCGGACGCCACCAAGCCGCCGTGTCTCGGCGTCTCCCTGTCTCGACATCTTGGTGTCCTGGTGATTCGGTGTCTGTCCTGGTGACTCGGCATCTGTCCCGTTGATTCAGCGTCCCGGTGACTCAGTGGCCCCGTGTTTCAGTGTCTCCTCCGGGGGTCTAAAGGACTTTGTGAGGCAAAGCCACTTCCAAGGGGTTGGGGCCGTCGCGTGAGCCTGGCCAGGCTGAGCTGTGACGGAGCAGTGTCTTTGCAGCAGAGAAATCCCGCCCTGACTCCGCATTTCTTCCTTAGCTTGGTCCATGTCCATAAACCAGACCGGCCTGGGACCATCCTGCGCACCGAGACCCGCTGGCACAGGGGTGCTGACATCCACGCCTGAGGGACGGGGTTAGGCTTAGGGTCAAGCTTAGGGTTAGGGTCGGGTTTAGGGCTGGGTTTGGATTAGCAAATGCCCCTTTGTGCCGGGCAGACGCGCACCTTGCAGCGCCGCAGACCTGATGGCCACGCAGCCCTGCCTGCCCCCGCCGGCATCGCCCCGGCACCCGCCTGCCTGCAAAACGCAACGCGGCCGAGGGCTTGGTTTAATCTTGGCTCTTCCCCAGGTGAAATCTGCCACTTCCAGACAAACCGTATCACCGATCACTCCTGACGCAGAGATACTCTGTCTGCGAACGGAGGCGAAAGCCATCGTTTTCCGGATGATAAGCCCTTGCTGGATTCAGATCTGAAGCGCGCACGGCTCTTCAGAGCCACGAATCTGGGAATCATGTTTCAGGAAGAATTGGAAGCGGCGAAAACGGGGTATGGAAATACCGGGAGAACAAGATGCCTCACGCTCACCAAATGGTAATTAAAGGAGCGTGAGATGCAACCGCCTGGGAGACCGAGATCTTCCTTCCTAACAGAGCAGCATCACTTCCATGGCAGCGTGCTCCTGCTCGAGCTGCGATCCCATCGACGATCCTAAAACGGCTGACACGGCTATAGCTGCGGCTAAACAGCTACAGCTAAAATCATACCTATAGTCAACAACAACAACAGAAAAGCAGACAATAGCTTGTGTTCCTTCCAGAATAGCTGCTAATTCTGTCCCAATTAGGAGATAAAATGCAGAAGCGGAACTGCTTATTAAATTACAAATCATGCAGACTAAATCCGAAGATTATTTAACGCCGAGCGTTTCCGTGAGACCCTTGCAAAACTGCGCCGGAATAATAATGTCACTGTGGAAGTAGTATTAATCAAAGTAATGAAAATATAAATTAGGAAAGGCTTAGCCAATAAAAAGGACATGTATATAGTTTGAGGAAAAGAAATACATAAAGTAGCTGCGTTAAAGAATAAACCAACATGCTTAGAGTGCAGTAATTTAGAGCCATTTTCCCCAGAATCGTATTTTCAGCATCAATTTGTTATCTTGTCCTGGTAAGCCAAAGAGATGATAAATATAAAAGATTTCTTCTACAACCATCTGCCAGCAAATACGCTGATCAGCAATGCAAAGAGTTCCGCCGCGTCTTCTGGAGTTCCTCCTGTGCCAACGCGCCGGACCCTCCCGCCGATTTTCATGAAACGAGGCCGAACTCCGCGGTGTAACGGAAATTGCGAGCACTGGACTCGCTCTGCCGTTGGGCGACGGTCGCAGGAGGGGCAGCGCGTTTCAGCATGTCGCTGCGCCGTGCGTCTGCGGTTCCTCTATAGGACGGCGCCGGGCTTAGCGACAGCCCCCGCGCGTCTCGGCGTCTCCGATGCTGCGGTTCGGCGTTTCCAAGCTCCGTCGGGCGCTCCCTCAAGCCACCCGACGCTCGCAGCTCCGTATCTCATCCGCCGAAGCCCCTTTGGGTTTTAATGCCAGGCTCTGGATTGCTGCGGCACCATCCCGGCACACCGGGCACGGGTGCAACCGAACGCCCTGAATTTGCAAAGAAACTGAAACAGCAGATCCGGAAACCTGTGCCCGTCACTTCGGGGCGAGCGAGAGATGAGAGCGTCGTTGATGAGATGTGACCCTGGGCTTGCAAGCGTATCACCAAAACACTTGCAATCAAATAATCTTGGGACTATCGTCACCATCTGTAATTTAATAAGCAGTTCCGAGCCTGTAGCTCAGCTCCTAATTGCTGCCGAATTAATTTCTGCTTGTCAGCCAGCACCAAGCCGGGTCCCGTCATCCCGTACGTGCTTGGGGACAGCAGGAGGGAGCCCAACGACCGCTCGTCCCCACGCAGGGCTGGAGGACGCGTGCAGCACCGTCAGGAAATCTAACCCAAACCCGCGACCGTTTTTTCATCCAGGGGAAATAAACCCCATCTTCGCACGGCCGACAAGCAGTCCACTGCTCGACCCGAACGCGCAGCACCGGCCCGTCGAGGCTGCAACGCGCCCTCCCCGCACGCGGCTTTCTGCCCGTGCCGGTGCGCGCTCGCGCGTGCCAACCCATCGCCCCGGTCCTGCGAACACCCGGACCGCGGCAGCCGCCCGCCGCGCCACCGGGCTGGCACAGCTCCACCACGCGCGGGAGCTGCCGGCCTCCGTGGATACCCGGTCGTCGGTGGGAAAGGCCAGCCCCGGAGCTATAAAGAGCATTAGCCTGACATCTCACAAGCTTTATTCAGTGCTGACGCTGTGCGTTTGCTGCTTTTCCCACAGAAAGCCAGGGCCGGCCCGCTGCGTTCCTGGAATGCTATTTTATCCCCACTTTGATTTACTAAAGAACCCGAGAGGAGCCTGGTGATGGAGGAGGCTTTAAATCGGCCTCGTAGATCTTGCTGGCACTGGGGAAAGGCTGGGAAAACACCCCAGAAAGCGCCTGGAGAGGCTTTCGGGGTGGGCTGCCGGGGCCCAAGCGGCCAGCGGTCCCCACCGAAGCAGCAGCCCCCGGGGCCGTCACGGCAGGAGGCGCGGCGGGGACCCCTGCCCTCGCCGGAGCTGCACCCCAGCGCCACAGCAGCGCCTCCCCATTTTTCCCCCTGCCCATTGCTTTCGCCCCGTCCTCCCGGTCCTCAGCATGGCCCTGGGATAGACTGTTTCTGCCGCCACCTTTATTTACGCTCAGCTATTTAAAGCTTCAGGCTGGAGGCAACGTCTGGGCGCTCGCCCTGGGAATGCCGAGCCCCTCAGCCGGGGAAGCGACCACAACACACGGCCGCTGCCCCCGGCCCCGCTGCCGACTCCACCGCCGAGGGCCGTGGCTTTGCCGCGTGCCTGGAGATGGGTAGCCAGGACCATGGCGAGCCCCGGGGAGCAAACGCCAGCCTTGCCTGTCACCCTGCAAGCCCTGCTCTGATTTACAGCCCCTGGGAAGGGGCCAGGAAGGGTTTCCCCATCCCGCGCATGGGGTTTATTGTAGAGATGCCGAGCGGGAGCGCTGGCCATAGCTCCCAGACCTCGGGGAGCTTCTCGTCTCCCAGGGAACAGGCACGTCTTGCCGGAGACTCGGCTCCGCGTAGCTGCCACCGCGGTCCCTTGGTGATGGGGGGCGGTGGGTGCACGTCAGAGCAGCCCCGAAATTAGTGATTTGTGCTAACGACCGACGGGGAGGCCACCGGCAGCAGCAAACCCTTGGCTCCAGCATGGCAAAGGGAGCCTCATCCTGCCCGTGGGGGCTGAGGTACCCATGCCGGGGGCACCACCGCCGGGCAGTAAATGGCAGGGATGCAGGAGGTGACAAAGCAGCACTAAATCATTTATGCCCTGAACTACCCATAAAAACGGGATTTTTTTTTTTTTCTTTGACAAAAACACGGGCGGTAGCAGCTGCGCTTACGAGTTACCCGAGCCTCGAAACACACGGAGCAAAACCTGGAGGATTTTGTCAAGGGACGCGCGTCGCTCCCGCTGAAGGGCTGAGTACCGATGGGATCGACCACCGACCCCAGCGCCACCAGTTGCACCGGGAACGATACGAGAGCGGCAGCCGAAAACTCTCCCTCTGCAAAGCCACCCAGCTGCAGCCGGTCCCGTGAGCCGAACGCGCTCCGCGTCAAAGGCGCATTTCCACGGAGCCCGGCCTGCCTACGCCGGGAGATTAATTATTATTCAAGTGTAGATAAAACGAGCAAGTTAAATATGGCGATCGAGGGTTAGATAAAGCAGAGCTGCCGTGTTTGCATTTTATGGCGAGGCAGGAGCGCCCTGCTCAGAGCAAACCAGACTTGGGCAGCCGGTGCAGCCTGTTGGAAACGCGGCCCCGTGGCCAGAACCAGCGACCCGGCACGCTGGCCGGGCACGCGGCTGCCCTACGGCAGCAATCCTCCGGCATTGCCGGTTTGCACCTGGAAAAGCTGCAGGGGAAGCGCAGGGATGCAGCAGCAGCTGGGGTTGTTGGACGCTGGGTTTTTCCGTGCCTGGCAGCGGGATCCCGCGCTGGCCGTCGCTGGGCCAGGGACCTCCACTGGCGGATGAGCGACATTCCGCGTGGCTCGGCCGCGCTGCTGTGCTGTGCGTCGCTGGCTCCGGCAGGGGTACGTCGTACAGCGTCGGCGTGTGATGCTCTCACACCCCATCCCTACAGCATCTTACCAGCCCAGTAAAGGCAGGACACTAGGCTGGATGGAGCCGGTCCAGCGTTTCCAGAGCTGCCATCCCTGGAAATGCTGGACCGCTCACCAGACCACGGCGGGATGCTAACGCCTGGTTTCCCGAGGAAGTCGGACCTCCAGCAACGCCCACGGCACACAGCGGCTGTGGGGTCTGTGCAGAGGATTGCCACCCTGGCTCCCCACGCACCTTCCCGCTTCGCGAGCGAGCGGGGCCGCTCCGTGCCGTTCCCTGCCAGCGCAGCTGCACCAGCCGCGATCTTGGAAAGTTTTCTGTGCTCTGCCAGGGCTGGGAGCTGTTCCCAGGAATGCAGCGTGGGAGAAAGCGAGGAGGTGGCAGCAAGGGGGCAGGGAGAGCGCTTTGGTGAGGGCGGTGGGGCCCCCTCATCGCTGGGTCTAAACTGGGATGGGGTGGG
>VZSC01005734.1:0-13366 GCA_013398225.1 Steatornis caripensis
TTATAGAACCGTATGCAAGCAAGGGTCAGAATTAAAGCTTCCCTTAACATAACAAAGACTTTAAACATGTCACCTTCAATATTCACATTCTCTGGCCCCTGGCACTCTGTTTCAGTATCTGACATTCATGGTGTTGACTGACTCCCAACAACCTGCAGCTGAGAGGACTTAATGCTTTTCATCTTTTTAAGCAGACATGAACAAATTAATCCTCTCCCCAATCCTGCGGTGGTGGAGGTACAATCATTTGATGGAGCCACATATATGACTTGCTCAAGGTCGCAGCAGTAGTCGTTCTTACAGCCAGGATTAGGATTCAGGTCTTAATTCAGGTCGCCACTCCTCTGCTCAGATAGCAATGGCAGGCGCTTCTGTGCAGTTTATGGATGACAGTTCTTTTGCCTAAAAATATACTCAGGATTACAGTTAGAGATAGTAAGAAATTATGGGGGTCATCTGGATTTATTTCTGCAGCAGCCAGCATGTGTACAAACTGTGTGAGTTTACACTCTTACACTACTGTGTAAAGGAATTTAAACCACACTTTTACCCGGGGAAACAAAACAAAACAAAACACCCCAAACCAAATAATAGCTATTATCCTAATGAATAGCAATTAAAACATCATTGGCAGTATTTCCTAGCTGCTTTGCAGACCTCCCATTTATTTATTCAGGGCTCAAAAGAGCTTTACAAATTTAGGACAGCAGATCATGTTTAGGAAAAAGATTTTACAAAGCTCCTAGTGTTCAGATCTTCTTTCTAGCCACCTCAGTAATACAGTAAGCATTACTGGAAAGACTAAGAAGGTCAGAAAAGCATTGTAAGAGGCAGGAGAGAAAATGGAAATCTTGTTATATACACCTTCCTACAAATTCTAACTAACTGCAGCAATGTGGGCTTCAAATTAATCCAGCAGCAAAATTCCTATTTATTTTTAGCAGCACAGAAATGCATTCCCTATGTCTTTTGCTACGTGGACCTTCTCTGAGCTCAGTAAGGCTACTCAGAATAATCCCAGCTTGCAGGACTGTTTACGTCTTAAAGAGATGCTGTGCTAAAATAATTTGCATTTTATTGCTTTCATGGTGCACGTATTGAATTGACCTTGCTATACCAGGTCACCTAAACAAGTATTTTGTGACCTGGTTTTCATCCCTAACTTCATTCTAACATTTCTCCAAACTGAAAATGAATGTTAGTTTTAAAAGCTTGGATTTGTGATTTTACAAACCAAAAATTAATCAGAGGATATGTACTTATAGTGCTTTTTATGTTCCCTCCAGTTTTGGAAACAACAGTGGTTTACTTTTAAACTCCAGATGGCACTGTGGTGCTTAACACTAGCAATGGGGTAGAGCTGATGGATTGCAAAAGCATGCAAGCTCCTGAAAAACAATGGCTTTCTTGTTTTATGAGGAATCAGTCGCTAATAGTTTTCCAGTACAGATGTCCTATTTTACTTTCAGTTCGGTGAAGACTGGGCTAACAAACGGCAGTTTATAAGCCTGAGATATGACTTGTCATGGAAGAAGGGACTCGCTTGTCTGTACTGGCATGAGGTCACAGGGGTTGAAGCCCTTGCCTCCACCAGCAAAACCTTACACAACACACACTACTGCAGAATGAAGGGAGAAGCTCTGCAGCTGCACACCTCTTCCTATTCACAGTGATTAATTCTGTCTCTGTACAGTTGGTAATTCTGCTCATAAAAGTGTATTTTCAAGGATGGAGTGCAAACCACTGAAGTGATAAGGCTACTGGTAACTTTTCTAGGGAAACCCATAGACTTTACTGTTTGAAGACATCCTTTGCCATTTCATGTTATCACTTAGACTGTTACAAAAATGTCTACAATAACTAATATTCTTCCTTCATGTCCATCCTTTGGAGTGGGACATTCACATATTTGCTTAATCATACACCCACCCTCATCTGTACTGCATCTTTTCTTACACAGTAATTTTTCTTGAGATTCTATCCCCTTAGTTTTTATGGTCTTCTCAACTCTTAATTGTGTAGAAGCCTGCCTGACACCACCTTTCTTTTTTAACGCTTCCTAGCTTATACTCTAATTCTCCGATTTTGTATAGAGTAATTTCTAAATACTTGTTACCTGACCTGTGGGCCCAGTTAAAGTTCCCAGTTCCCATTGTTCAACCCAAGTCTGAATCACTTCATCGGTTCTTCTGCGCATTTCATCCAACAGAATTCTGGAATTTGCTCCACAGGCCCACAAATTTCCCATAGGCCACAATAACCCTTTGCTTCCAAGCAAAACTCAAAGAGTTTACACAAGCTCAGTTGCAGGCTGTTACATTTTTAACCCAAGTAAATCCTTTCCCGTAAGTTAAGGAAGCAACTGGAGATACACAGAAAGGGCAGGCTATTTGTCATACATCTTTCAGCACAGATCATTATTTCATTACACAGAGTTTATGAAATAAGAGTAGCTCAAAAGACAAAAAGGAATAAACACGCAAGAGAGAGGACTGTCTTAAGCAGGCAGGACCTTACTCAGTTCTCTCTGAAGCGCCATATGGAAACCTTTCCCAAAGGCGTAAAATACACACGCACACCTGCCCCCACACACAGGGGCATCTTCAAGTTCCCCCTAGATTTATGAAAATGAGTGTATTTGTCATGTTAGTTCTGGTAAATGAGCAGCCATAAAACCACACAAGGCGAATGTCCTACATTACTAGACAATATCGATGCNACCATATGGAACCCTTTCCCAAAGGCGTAAAATACACACACACACCTGCCCCCACACACAGGGGGCGTCTTCAAGTTCCCCCTAGATTTATGAAAATGAGTGTATTTGTCATGTTAGTTCTGGTAAATGAGCAGCCATAAAACCACACAAGGCGAATGTCCTACATTACTAGACAATATCGATGCCTCTGAAGACTGAAAACCTGTACAACACCCGCTTTCGTGCCCCAGCTCTTAACTTTCCACTCCATCCTCAAAGTTCCATAAGGACAGTGGTGGCTCCTGATAGCATTACAGCATAACGTAACTGATAAGTTACTGGCATATGTGACACAACAGATATGCGTTTCTTCTTTCGGAATGTATTCATGTCCATTCTAGATCTTCTAAAGAAAACTCAGAAAGTGTCCTGAAATCAATTTTTTAAAATTTAAAATAAACTTTAATTTAAGAAAACCATCCCCAAACAAAATTTATATACATTGTATTTACAGTTTTGCTGCTAACTACACAATATTTACATGTAATACAAAATCTTCCCCTTGCATTAGTCACACTTAAATGTGTTCCACTCAACCTTTAGACTGAAACCAGTGCCAGAGCAGACAAGGGAGAAATTTCTGGGAAAAAAAAAAAAATCTTCTGTGTATAACCATGACACATATGATTAATTTAAAAAAAAATAATCTAACCTAAGAGGAACAAACCAAAGCACTGTTGTTACATCATTAGAAAAACAACATTGGCAGTAGAAAGAATATATGTTTCCTGAAGAGGAACATACAGAGTGGTGAGAAACTTTATCAGCTGCAATGCTAAGGTTGTACCAAGATGAACAGAGAACTGGGTAAAAGCAAGACGACAGCTACAGTAAGAAACAGGGTTTGGCTCAGCTGGCATCAGCATTTTTCTAGTGCACATTCTTCTGTCATCCTCTCTGCTGCAGCACAACTTCATTCCCCCTTAAACTCAAGGCAGAAGGTGAAGGAGGAAAAAGCAAGCAGGCCAGACCAGCATCCCTGAAGCTCTTCTAAAAGATCTACTGCTCGCACCTTCTCAACTGGCAGCCTCTGTTGCAATGCTGCGCGCTGGTGGGAGGAAGGTGAGCACTTCTCAAAGCACATTTGGCAACACCCCGTTTTTAAAAAAGCTTTTGGGGATGGAGTATCTCCCCAAATCTAATTATGTAAAGCAAAGCATGTTCTAGGTACTGAGTTGCCAAAAATTCTGCTCAGCCAGTGAGCAACTGCACACGTACACTCACTTGTCTGGCTGCTGGTTCACACCAGTAGCAAGGTGGATCCCTCATACACCTTCACAACTACGTGCCTGCTGGGGCAGCTGCAGCGTTAAACTCTCGTGTACTTAAAGAGGTTGCAATTTGGGGTTTTTTGCCTTCTCTACATGCTCAGAAAGATGAAAAGTGTAACACAAATGGCACATGAGTGTTGTCAGCCTCTGACTTACTGAAACAGAATCAGCAACCATTCGCTTTTGTGACTGAACAACTTACTGTAGCAGTTACATCAGCCAAACATGTTTGATTGATTGATTGTCTTCTGTGGTCATAATCTAGACTTACCGTAAACCTGTTTGGAATTAACTTGAAGATGTTGCAAAATGTTATTTGCTGCAATCTGCAAAACGCAGATAGGAGACTGCACCTGAGGAAAATGAAGAATGAAAGTAGTACCTATAGAGTACAGCCTTCCAGAACTGAATCAGGAGAATTAAACATTGGATGGAATGTCATGGAAACTGGTCTGCACAAAAGGAGTAGGTTCGTGTCCTAATTACTGTCTGGCAGAAACTGATTCTGCCCGCTCCTCTGTGGGCCATCTAGCCCTCTCTTTGCCTGCCGGGCAAAAAGGTGCAGAACTCTGATAAATGTTTCTTTGCTAATTTAGGCCTAAGCATGTTTTGCCTTTTTTTTTTAACAAGTACTACTCTATTGCTGAGCAGCCACATGCTTCACTTTTTGCTTCCACCAAATCTGCTACCAGATGAGGGTGTGGGGGATGTGGCTTGATATTGAATGCGGAAGCAGCGGTATTCCAAACAACCTTGTATGTGGGGGATCAGAGTCCGTCCTTTTCAGCTTTCAGAACAAAGTAGCAGCATTTATGAGATCCCACAAAATTTCAAGCCAGTTAAAACTATAGTTCCTAGAGATTACTCTAGAACTAGATATTATTTTGGATTGTTACATAAACATTCCAGAGGATGCAACTTAGGTTTCCTACTGTAGTTTTACTCAGCAATACTTGCCTTTAATAAACTGTTTGCACGTGTTCACTTCTCTCTTTGAAAATCTGTTTTTGTGGAAATATCAATATGGCTTTTACATTTTTCCACTGACTCTATTCCTTCCTCTTAAGGGAACAATTCATCCTCCTCTTTCTGCCAAAATGCAGTGACTGGTAGCACCTCTGAATTTATTTAGTGTACCTTTTTTGTTACAGCCATAGCTATGCAGCCACATTTATGAAGCTATTAGGACAGTGACACATTCATATTTTTTAATGGGAAAATAAACAAGCTAAGGCTGAAGTTTTACGGCTCACCACATTAAATAGTCAAACTTCTGAAGTTTCTCATTTTAATTCATCCTAAAACTGTCTATGCTCGCCACTAATGCAAGATTTTGTTATCTATCACCTTCTTTATCACTGTGAAAATAGTATCTTTGGAGCCTGCTAGCAGCGATAATTCTTAGAAAATGATCATCATGTTGTTGGTATTTCTTCAGAGCTGGGCTGATGTTTCAAACATCCCATCCCATTTTCTGGAACAAGCAGACCACACCATTTTCCAAAATTAATCCAAAGATGATGGCCAACCAAGGGAGCATTCGTTTCAAGTTCAATGTAACTACAAAAGAAAACAGAACAAATTTATTACTTACCATTTAAAAAGATCACAGAAACCATATGAGAATTCACATTAATTTGTATGCATAAGAAATCATGCAAATCTGTTAAAAGTCTGCATTCCAAAGCCATGCATAAAATTAACATGAAATTTTCATTTTCCAGACAAAGAATTCTACTTCATGTTTCAATGATCCATGATGAGTTATCTCAAATTCCAACTGATGGATCTGATGGATATAATAAAGCATATACAAAGAGAGGATGGTGAGATAAGAGGTGCATTTTCTTTTTTTAATGAAGTGTTTTGTTTCATTCACTTTCTATTACAGTCTAAATAACTCAGTTTTAAGCTAGAGCTATTTCAGTCACATATATGATGCCGATTTAAAAATATAACAATAATGACTTCAGTAGCAGCTGCATTCTCTCACACACATTCTATACAAATAATGTAGTAACAAAAAAGCAAAAATGTACCTCTAATTGCCTGAGAGTTTGATATCAAGACAAACACTTTTATAAACGCAAGGCACAAAGGCGTGTAGTCATGTTCCCAAATAACAGCTGGAATTAGCAAAAGCTTTCCATAGCTGGACAACAGCAGTGCTTTGAGAAGTAAAATGAAGTCAGACTTTGTTTTCAGCATCTCAGGTCTCATCCACCATAAGGTAATAAAAATGCCAACCAAAAATGAAGTTTGTTCTAAGAGGAAATAAGAGGAGTTGGAAAGAGAGAATGAAGGACCCAAATTAAGTAATTCTTTGGATGAACTTCAGTGAAATGACATGTCCCAAATGCAACTGAGCCACTGCTACTTAGAAGACATACACAGATACGAACTTGTCCTCCGTCTCCTGTGTTCATTTTAATAGGCAAATATTACTATTACTTACTTAAACTAATTCAGTAACATGACATTCAGAATAATTCTATCACAGAATTCTATCTGTAGGATTGTCATACTCGTAATTTCTGACACCATACAGCACAGGAAGTTCAGCATAAGAACCTCTTTATTTTTCCTTTTTAACAGAAGGAGAGGGTTTTTTCAACTGTTAGCCTGTAAAACAAAATCAATACTTTTCTTCTTTGAAAATGTCACCAGCAATGAACCCTGCCCATCCAGCATGAGGAGAACACTAAGGTGAAAATACCATTGACCTATTAGACTTTTTTTGACACCGTGTCCCTGTGTAACACTTGAATTAATGGAGATGTCAAAGCAACTCTCATGACAACTTTAATAGATGAATTACTACTGAAAAATGAGTTCCAACTTTTTTATTGACATGATGTGAAAATCTACTTAGAGCAACATCAGACAATAAATGATCTAGGTTAATCTCAATGTCTAAAGGAAACACTAGTTTTAGTCTGCACGCTTGATTTAAACACTATCACCAGAAAAAGTATAAGAATAAAAGTATTAATCAAAATAAAACAAAAACCCTTCCCCACCTTCAAATGTCGACTTAGAACACAGAAGTATTTACTCTTTACCAGCGATGACACTGCTCTGTATTTTTCTGTATTCACTTAAAACACCCCAACAAACAGATAAAGCTTTTCCCAATTACTGGTTACTTCTGCAAGGATCATCCTTAATGTTCTATCACCTCAATGAATAATAAACCTTGAAGTCAACATGAAATATGGGATAAGACTGAGCTCTGCATTAGTCTTCAAACTACGTAAATGGATTCAGACAAAGATTTCTGAATATTGCCACTTTTCAGTGTTTTGATATCTAATGCTGATCATATCAGTCTGAACTGTAATCAGGATCAAAATATGCACTTGCATTAAATGAAGGCAAATTAGAGAGTATGTGTATAATTGTTTAACGATACTGGGTTGGACAAGACATCTGTTCTGTATTAATTTTTGCAGCACAGGCTTGTTGAAAGACTCACGAAGTTATTCAGTGCTTAAAGGGTAGATAGCGACATGAACTAATCATCAACCTTACCTAAAGAAGCTATACCAAACATTCTATAAAAATCCCATTCCTTGGCATATCTGATTAAGTCATCAGGATCTGTATTTTGGCTTGAGTCCTGTAGTTGCAACCACCTGAGATAAGCTTCACAGAGCAAACAAAATATGCAGAGCTTCCCATGAATCTGGTAAATGAAAGAATAATAAAACATTAGTATTAAATCAGCATAAATTAAAGCTTTAATATGAACTTGGCATTTAAAAGACATTTCAACATCTCTACATGAACGAGCTCTGTAGGTTTATTATTTTTGTTTGGCAATATAAGCAAATTATTTCTGTTGAGCCACTAGTTTAGCACGTCATCCTTTTAACATTAGTTAACATGACAGGCAAATTAAGAGGGTGTAGAAAACTGCATGGACAGTTCCATGCAGAACAAGGTATATAACTGTGGTTTCTAAAACCTGCTGTATACCTTTTTTCTTTTTTTTAGAATTGGGAAGGCTGTTTCAGTTAGCAATATAAAGCCAAAATTGTGCCGTAGCTATTACAATTATACTATCGAAAACTCAGTTTAAGGGCAACTACTCCATTCGGTGAACTGGTTTAAATAGCCTTGTTTCTCTTTTTCCCTGGGACAAGCTCCACTAGAAGAAACTGGTAGTGTAGTTATACAAAACCATTTCTTAGTTCAGGAAAGCATGAGGTGGCAAAAATAAATGAAGCAATATAACCAAAGAAAACTTAAAAATATCCTCTGAAGTGACTGCAGAAATGATGTTGTGAGGGCCCATAGTTACCATGTTTCCACATTAAACAGTCTATAAGCCAGTGTGTATGTGGGGTGAATTCTGATTTTATAGAGATTTAAATGAACCAATGCAATTTCTGTGTGTGCATTCTACTTTTTCCATTAGAGATTAGTTATGCCAACTGCAAGTACATGCCCAGGCTAAGCCAGCTTGAAGTTTAGCTCAATTTATTTGAATAGATGAAATTTCCACAGATAGAATAGTTCTTCCAGAAGCCTCACAGAAAACATCACTATCAGTCTCCAGAAGCATTAAATGAATTAAAAATCTTTTGTCAGATTTATGCTTGAAAGACAAAGCAAGTATATTTATCTACATGGCTGAACACTGGACTGTCCCAGAGGTATCAACATGAACACAGGATACACTTACGCTTGGATAGGTTGCGCTAGATTAGCTTGCCTCCCCTGGAAAATGAATCTTTTTTTTTTTTGAACCAAAAATATGCAATTCTGTCAGAAAAGATACACCTCTACACTCCAGTCTGGCCAGCACAACTAAGTTGACTATGCACCTCTGCACCAACAATGCTTCATGTTAAAGGCACTATCTTTTGGTATAGTTTTGAGTGCATGGAAAGGAAGAAACTAATGGAAAATTAGTACAGTAGGTTTAATTGGCAACTTACGTTAATCTTTGTATTGAAAAGAATGTGCCTGTATGCTTGTGCTTTACATAAAATAGCATTAATCAAGATGATAACAGGATCGTACTCAATGTATTTGTCCACAGGTTTCTGGCAGTATTTCTGAAAATCATAAAATAACAAGAATTAGGGGACAAAAAAAAAGACAAAGCAAGAGTTTATGAAATGTTCCTCCAATCTCAGCACAACTGCATACATCCAAACTAGCTATTCAATTCTTATTAGTCTTTCCTTAATGTAATCTTCATTTTCAGTAGGTGTTTAATCTGTCCAGAAAAACTGCTTCCCCTCCCCTTGACACGACAGTTGACACACAGAGACTTCCCTTGTAAAACATAAAGATACATTACCAGTTTTTACAGGCTTCAGATTAGCACAGATAATAAACTATGCAAGGATGTACTTAGATATTGTTTTGTGCCCTACAGATGCAAAAAACCAAACTGCTTTCCAAGACTCACGAAACACACCGGTATCTTGTTAAAGGTTAACTGATCATGGCTCATCTACTGGGTATTTTGGGCTTTTTTTTTTTCTTTTCTTGAAAGAAAATTAATTTCTTCTATCACTTCCTTCTTTTCAGAGATGCTTTATCCTCCTATCCTACCTTTTTTTTTCCTTTCAAGGAAAGAGTAAATGTTTTTTTGCTGTTGCACTGTTCTTCTGTACTGGTAAACTGTCCAGATGTTCCAACTGATTTTCTGTTACTGAACAAACACCAGTATATTCAGAACACTGATAATGTAGCTTTCACACACAGACATAGCCAAAGAGTCAGAAGTTGCTACTAAACAGTGGTAAGACACTAGACCATTATTTCTCCAATATATCTGCCGGTTCCCACTGGGCCTGCTAGAAAGATTATTTCACCCAGACTGCTGGGAACTGCTTGTCATCAACCCCCTTCAGATTTATTGACTCAATCTGCACAGGTAATCCCTCCTTGACTTGCGTTCAATGAGAAGGGCTAACAAAAGGCTGTTATACTAACTGTGAACACAATGGTTAAATAACAGTCTTACAAAAGGCTCATCTAGCTGACCTGAGAGGGAAATAACTTCTAGGAGAGAGCTGATTGCAGAAACCCCTTCAGCTCAAACAAGTGCACTTGCAGAAGGGTGCTCGCCTGCAGGTCAGCTTTCTCCTGCTGCTGATCCTCTGGGTTCAGCTACTTGCTTCCTCCAACCTGTCCTCAGCTAATCCCGCTCTCCTGGGCCTTTGCATTAGCCGCTGTGCTTAGAGTAGCACAGCTGCAGGAACGATCACTATTTCCATTTTAATGAGCGCGTGGCTGTGCACTGCCAGAAGAGAAATCTACGCACACAGCCTTCTGAAATGCTCCAACAGTCAAAAATGCAGCATTAGAGAACACACACCTACAGCCAAACTCCCAGGAAAGAGAAAAAAGGTTTTTCCAATTTTATAGCGATTCCTTGTGTTCAAAGTTAATTCTGCCTTGCTATTTACCAGAATTATTGGAGAATTTGAGAATGCAAAACGTCACTAGGAAATTGACTCAAATGTCCAACATCTGTATCAAGAAAAACATCCAAACAAATGCTTAAGTCGAATAGAGTGCCTAAGGAATGTTGCTACTACTAATCAGTGTTTCTTGGTCCCGCTCAAGAAAAAAAACCCAACAAACTCATTTGGATTAGAAAAGAAAATACTGTGTATGACAGTACACAAGTTAGAGGCAATGAAGTCAAAAATTGACTCAATTAACCAGCACTTTGATAGGTCTAAAATTAAAGTGAGCGAGGTGGAAGAAAGGACATAACTAACAGAGGACCACAGCTACAGGATTTAATAGCGTGAAAAAGGAATTGCAGCTATAATTAAAGGCAGTGTCTTGCTTCATTTCTTTCTACAGGAAAATCATGAACAGATATTCTTATAGGTGGTAATTTACATATGTCAAACCTCTGGGTTGACGTAGCACAGGAAAACTCCATTTTTTTTTATAGGCTTATTCACACAAGCACTGGACAAGCACGTACAAAAGATTATTCTTGAACACAATGGGTGTCATAAAGGTTAGATGAAGGACATTCTACATACCCCAGGCTTTATTGTGCTCTCAAATTTTCCTACAACAGAACATTTTTTGAGCAGGGTCAAAAATCTTTCTAAGAAGAGTAAAAAATGATCTTTTCAAGTGGGGGTCCCAACCAAACACCGATCAAAAAACTTGCAGTTACGAGGTACTGAAAAATTTTCACCGACAGCTGACATGAATTTTAAGACAATTAAAATATATCAGACCAACCCTCCAGGCAAAACCAATGATACAGAAATTCTTCTGCAGATATATAAGGAGACTGCTACAAATGAATACACAAACAGTGGTGTTACCCATAAGAATGCGGTTTCTGCTCCACAGCTTCTGATACACACACACGTTCATGTCTGCCTGTCTCCTAGCGCCAGATGAGAGCCCTGTTCTTAATATATTTGATTTCTTTCATATAGTTGAGACTGAAATAGAAAAGTCCTCTGTGCTTATCCGGCTGGTGACCTAGCCAGCATGAGTTCATTCAGGGTCTTGTGAGACCTACAAACCACCTTACTGCGAAAGACTCGTGTGTGCACCGCCATAGGTTAATTGGACAAAATGAAAATGACACTTGCTATACCATTAGAACATTACAGAATTAATACACCCTCTGGGATGAGATTTTCTCCAGCTGTACTACTAAAACATCTGACACTAACCTTAAATGCCTAGGAAGGAAACCTGTGACTAGAGCCCAACTTCAGCAAAATCGGTGCAGGCAAGAATTAACGTAGTTTAAGTACACTCAGGTTTAACTAGATAGCTTTATGTACTCAAAGTGATGTAATTTACAGACATCGATAATCACTAACACTTTCAGAGAAGATCAGTATGAGCAGCTCGGCTATGCAGAACTGCTTGCACATTTACTTGTAAGACTTTAGTCATGCAGTTCAGAGTGAACTACAATACTGGTGCTCACATCTCATTCCCAATTGCAGCTCTGCACGGCTGCAGTCAATGGCNCAGTTTAAGTACACTCAGGTTCAACTAGATAGCTTTATGTAGTCAAAGTGATGTAATTTACAGACATTGATAATCACTAACACTTTCAGAGAAGATCAGTATGAGCAGCTCGGCTATGCAGAACTGCTTGCACATTTACTTGTAAGACTTTAGTCATGCAGTTCAGAGTGAACTACAATACTGGTGCTCACATCTCATTCCCAATTGCAGCTCTGCACGGCTGCAGTCAATGGCCTGTTCAGCATGACTGAAGGCACATCTTTAACAAAACCAGGCTTTTTCAATCTTCTTTGGGCTTTCTCAAAGAAATGCCTCAGTTACCATAACCAGTTCTAAAGAGATAGAAAGAAATAACTGAATTTCTCTGTGTTTTTAACTAGTATTTAATTTCTTCCTTAAATACGAAACTGACATCAGAAACAGGAAATAACTGGTATCTTTCCTTGAAAAAATAAACATTGCTTTGATTAAAAGGTACTTGCAGATGATGTTGCAGAAGAGAAAGGCCAAGCTTGACACATTCTATTTACGCATCTTCTAAACTGGTAAATGTGAGGAAAATTACAAATTTGATACTGACACATGGAAGTCTAATAGATACTGTGCTCCTATAAAAACAGGTGCATATGTTTCAGTATTATAATGAATTTAAATGGATATTAGCTTAGGAACTGTTTGACTAATCAAATATTTAGGAACATTTGACTATGCTTGTTGATTGTTTCAAAAAAAAAAAAGCTTCCATTTTCCAGCTTTCATAACTTAAAAATTTGCTTAGTTGTCTTTAAAAACATTATAAAAAAAATGAGCAGAGGAGGCCTTAAGAAAAAAGAAATCTTCAAAAGCTAGTACAACCATGTTCTTCATGGTGTAACTTAGATTCTTTCTGNCTTAAAAATTTGCTTAGTTGTCTTTAAAAACATTATAAAAAAAATGAGCAGAGGAGGCCTTAAGAAAAAAGAAATCTTCAAAAGCTAGTACAACCATGTTCTTCATGGTGTAACTTAGATTCTTTCTGATCAAAGCAATCCAAAACAGTTAAGGAAAATAATGTATGTTTTAACATCTCAGGTGTATTTAATAAGACAAAAGAAGTACTGAAAAGTTAATTCTGACTGCACGTTTACGTTTATCAGCCTTTTATAAAACACCACTCAAAAGACACACCTCTTCTTTGTTTATCAAAGATGCTCGACTGCGAACACAGTTCACAAACATATGCCGCATACAATACAGTGCACAGATATTTGAGGAAATACCTATTGTCACTGAAGGGCAAAGTTCCTAAAGTATATGAACGTGCCTTTTTTAGAGTGCTCTCTCCAACATTAAAACATAGCTGAATTTTTAAGTA
>VZSC01005749.1:6758-35520 GCA_013398225.1 Steatornis caripensis
GCCCCTGCTGCCAGCACCTGGGCACCTGCACCCGGTAAAGTTTCAGATCTGTTTTCAGCTCTCCATTCAGTTCATAGATTGAAAATTCAGCTGCAAGGCTTCACAGAGGCATTTGCTAGGTACTGTCTTCCATTGACTTTTTAAGAAAGATATTTTCTTCGAGCTGGTAGGCTTGCAGTCTTCTTGGGTGGATGATGATGTTAGGTATAGGTCTTCTCTTTGAGCCTGTCCCCTCCTTAGCCTCTTGAATATAAATATAAACAGGAAATTTTAAATCTCCTGTGAATTTGCAAATCAGCTGGATCAAGATACTAAATAATAATAACTATTCTGAAGATGTGATATCTGACAGTAAGTAGTGTTAGCTTTGTGCGTACTTGTTTCTGGCTGGGCCAGTAATGGTTAAAGTTACCACAATACAAGTATTTCTCTTGTGTTCTCTCAGTAAGAACGTATTCCTCCAAAATGTCACAACATTTGCATTTTTGTTCATAATTTTTACAACCTGTACTTGGAGAACTACTTTTATATACTTTCCTGATGGAGAATGTGGCTTAGCTGAAGATATTGCTAGATATAGCCAACCTAAACCTTGTTAATAACAACATCAAAAAGGTAGGGGGAAGATACTACAAAAAAACAAGACAGTAAAAGCCAAAATTAGGCTTTCTGATACACAAGCACTACATATCCAAAAGTGACTTTTCTAAGGCTCTCACAAGCTGGAGGCAGGTTTTTTTCCAAATAAAGCATTTTTCTGAATAAACCATCACAAACTCCAATCAGACTTTCCAATTAAGTGCAGACCTCCACAGTTAAGCCTGACTATTAATTACCAACATAAATAACAATAGACCCAAGTTTACAGATTATTTCATACTAGTGACAAAATATTGCACTGATAAAATACACTTCTGGGCAAACTGACCACTAAAGAAGGTGATAGACAACAAGTATTTTGTTCTGTATTTTGTATATACTTTGCTTTTAGGACAGAAGTACTTCACAGTTTGGAAATAACCTGCTCAGAACTAAGCTAACTCATCTTCCCCTTGCATACAATCATGGTTTAAGGCTGCAGTTTTCTTTCAAACCACTATGTTTAATATTAACCATCTTGAGTAACATGCAGTACCTGCATTATTATTCTCTGCACAGTAATGCAAAATAGCACTTATTTTCGGACAGGATGACTGCAGAGAAATACACATCGTTAAATAACAGTGTATAAACAGATTAGTTTTTAAAGTGTTTTTCCGTACACCCTTGGGGTACTGGAGCGTATGGGTAGAAACTGTGTTCTAGTCTACATCTTTGCATGCATCACTCCAACCCCCATTAGTGGCTGTCTCTGAACCATTTCATAATCTGTTTCTTAGCCCCTTGAAGCAAAACAAATAGATAGGATTTTTCTGCCAAAGTCAAGATCTCAAATATATTTTCCAAAGAATTTGTGCCAGCTATTCAGGAACTCGGAATCACATAGCAAGCACAGCTCTGACAAAACTTCTGTCTTTGAATATCCATTTGTTCCTTGCAACTAATGTAGTATGCTAAAACCCTCTACAAAGTTTCCATATTTTGGGGGTCTGACTAACATCTGTTTCTTCATTCTGACAATTCTGAATCATCAGATTTTTGGTCATCTGTCCCTTGCCAAAGAAACACTTGTTAATCTCAAGTGACTCTTTTATTTCTTCTCTGCATTTATGTTTACCACTGTTCTCTCTAAACTGAGTCTTGCAGCATGATGAGGGATGCACTGGTGCTCCAGATACTCAGTTCCTGTATTTTTATTAGATATGACTGTTCTGACTCATAGCTCTTTGGGACTAAGCTTTTGTCACTGTTCCTAACTGAAAGTAAGTACTGTCAGGATAAAACACTGACCTAGGCTGAAGCTGTTAATTATTTGAATGTACCAAAATATCTACAGTGTGAAAGAAAAATGGTTCCATATCTTTTAAAGAAATTGCTGAATCACATTCTGAACATGTATCTTCAGTATTAATATTCCTGTGCATGCTTGTGGAAGAATGAGAATTGTCCATTGCCCATTTATTACCAACCCCATACTTCTGTTGAGAAAGAAAATCAAATAGAGGAATTTTTGTCTTTTCTTATTACAAGAGAATTATTATAAAAGGTAGATTTTTTTAGAGAAATATATTGGAAAACTTAGAGGAGGAATCGGATCTTTTACAATTTCATCAGTATTTGTAGACCAAAAAAACCTGGATAAATTATTCAAAGGAAATTCTCAAGCACTTTTTTTTTTTTTAAATTGCTCAGCCCTAAGTTAATATCATTTGTATTTCCATACCAAAGAGCATTTTTTCTGTAGTTTTGGTAGTCCCTCCTTCCTTATCCTTACAAAGAGACACAGAATATTATTTTTGCTTTAGAAGTTACAGCAGTTAATACTGCTCTGGAAGTACATTGATATATTCCCCTTGAATTAGTAGACTGAAAGCTGAAGGAAGATATATCTGGTAGAAGTACTGATAGGGCTTTTTTCTTCTGACAGCAGTCTTTCTATAATTTGGCTGGAGTAGAAGGGTTTGCCAAAGAAGGGGATTGTGATGAGTATCTTGAAAATACGTAGATAAAACTGGGCATATTGTGAGTTCTTGCAAATTAAGTTACCTCCCTGCATTTTTAACCTAATATATTCTGTCAGTAACTCATCACTACTTCTCTTGCTCACCTGGACTTTTTGGCATATGTCAGACCAGTGGAGTACAGCTCTGTCTTTCTGGATGGTGAATAATTGAAAGAGTAGCTGATGAGATTGAGCTTTGATACGTTCAGTATATTAAAATTTTCATAACAGAGACATTCAACAAATTAAATGTGGAAACGGAGAAGGCACCAGCAAAGAAATCTGGATGCACAGATCAGATTTTCACATGCACATGAATTACATTATTTTACTCTATGTCTTTTTTTAAAAAAGATTGTAACAGCTAATACTATATTGTAACTCTTCTCCATCTGTTTCTGTGTCCCAGAAGATAGTAATAATTGGCTAACATCACTTTCTGATCGTCTTAACCCTTTTTTGCCTGACAGATATATCAGATGCCTTGGGAAATGATTGTTTCGATTCCTAGTCACTTTGGTATTCTTTGTATTCTAATACTGTTAGGGCTTTAGATTATCTGTTTGATATAGATTTGACAAACTCCCCAACTTTTGATTAAATCAAAAGAGAATGCTACACCTTCTCCGGACTGCATATAATGTCCTGTTGAAAAAAAAAAAAAGTACCCTCTGAATAAACAGGCAAGGTTTTGTGCAACTGAAATCAATAATACATTCACAGTTGGGTTCAAGTGGAACAGACAGTTCTCTATACAACAGTTGAAAAATATTTGAACATAAAAGATGTAAAATTTCCAGATATAATTAAATAGATGTGGCGAACACAATCTAATGGAAATACTAAAAGGAACTTGATTTTGTTTTTCCTTGGAAAGTATGTTGGAACTACTTCACACAGAGAAAACTATTAGCAGCATTGTATTAATGTACATTTGTTAATGGATGAATAGACCTAACAATTTGTGGTCTTTGAGCAGGAGATAAAGCAGTAATTCAGCATCTTGAGCAAAATGCAGCAAAATGTCATTCGCAGTGGAAAATTATTATTTTAATGAAACATTTATCTAGTCCTTTCTATGGTGCAGATTTTGGCCTAAAACACACACTGTGTAATGATCATAATAGTTTAATGAATACATAACACATTCTCTTGACACATCTTCTTTCTGCTGTCTATAAAGGGGCAGCTAGGCTGACCATTTCCATCTACATTGTATGTGTGGGAGGTTAAAAGAGAAGAATTTCACTTCTTGCATCTGATATTCTTACAGGTGTAACCAAGACACTGTTACGTAGCAAAGACAGAAGGTGCAGTGTAGAGGCTGAACACCGGCCACAGTACCCAAGGATTTTTCTATGGGTTAGTAAGCAGGCAAGTAAGCAGAGGATGATTGCTCAAGACAATACTTCTGGGATATATTTAGCTCAGTCTCTACAGCCACATCAGCTGGGACAATTCAAAAGGAATATGGTCAGTGTTGGGAACTGAGTTTTGTCTTCTGGTGACTACAGGAGGAGCCCTTGTTTGGCAGAATATCAAAATGACACCAGTTGTTTTGGTGTTTATACAAAGTGTTTGTAGCCACAGCTGCAGTTGTGTTCCGTCTTACAAGTAAGTTAAAAGATATTCATAATTAGTTTTAGCTATCATCATACTAAGATCATAGGCTTTTCACTGTGTTATTAAAGTTTGTCTCTGAATTCTGTGTCTTGGCCCTGAGGGTACCAGCAGCCCTGACTGTCCCTACCCAGTGCACACAGCTCCCTTGACCCTGCCCACAGCTCAGGACCCCATGTCAGCTCCCAGGGCCATCAGTCCCTGCCTCAGTGATGCCACAGCAGGGCTGGGCTCCAGCTCCTCACAGCCCTGTGCTGCTTGGCAATGGGCACGCAAGGCAGGCTGTCCTGCAGGCCCATGTCCTGGCCTTGGCCTTGGCCTGTTCTGGTCCCTAGGGAGGTGCCCAATGCCCAGGCTGTTCTGGTGCTTCCAGGCTGCCCTGCTCCTGGATGGGTAAGTGGGATGGGACCTGGCTGTCAGGCCCTGCCCTGCCCAACCCTGTGCAGCCCCTGATGCTCATGGCTCCAGGGAGCCGCTGGCCCCCTCAGTGCCCTGATGGGATTTCAGTCTTACCACATGCAAATCAATTCACCATCATTTCTACCAGCCCTTACAGTCTCAATATTCTGTGCTCTCATTTCAGTAATTCTTCACATCAGATATACATCTGTGTTTCACCTCCCATCCCCTAAATCTTGTGCAAACTATGTAGAATGTACACCTGAAGCTTTTAAAAGCAAATGACAAGGGAATTAAAATAAATGTCTTCTTGTCAAATGAGGTCCACAATGCCACATGTTAGTTTATCATTCTTAAGGCAATGCCTCTAATTGCTGAGCAGTCAGTAAAGCATTATTTAAGAATTGTCCTAAGTAATTAAATTAGGCTACTCCAGTTTGCTTAAACACATATTAATCTTTCATAGTGACATCAAATTTGCAAACACCTTAGGGAAAACTTCTGCAGTAATTCATTTGTAAATGTAATAAACATTTAACCTATAAGATAATAGATGAGGTAGAATACTTCAAAGCAGTTCTGGTATACTTCTTTTTTTCCTTGATTAAAAAAAGTGAATCAGAGCTGCTTAATAATTTCATTATTATTCATGCACAAAGTCTACTGTGTTTTATTTGATTAATGGGAAAAGGGGCAATTTGTATATATTTTAATTTTTTTTTTAAAAAACCACCACATTTTAAAAGTTCAATTTCTCATGTTGTATTTGATAAAGTGCATAAAGCTGCCTTGTTTTCCCACTCCAGTTATAAACTGTAAGTGGAAGAAACTTAATTATGATTGGAATAATGGTGATGATTGGCAAAATTATATAGATTATAAACTACACTGCAGGAAATACTACTTTTTGGTTCCGTGGCCTGAGACTAGACTTAGAGACATGGCTGGTGTTGGAAGGTAATTTAACAATATCACTTCTAATGTTCATGTTCAGCCTGAGTTAACTTTGCATGCGGTTTCCTCTCAGTGTGAGGCAAGCAGTGGCATCAGGAAGTTACACATCAAGTCTCTACCACTCCTATTGAAACTCGACTGTGGTGCACCTGGGCTGTACAGGGTGTGAGCTTCTCCTCCAAGTAACGGAGCCATAGCCCTTCTTAGAGGAATCAGGAGTATCTGTGACGGGTCCGTCAGCTGGTGCTCATCATCTCACTGAATTAGACACTCTGTGAGTAAAAGCATCAAAGTGTACCAGAAACTGAAAATTCTACACTGTTTTCTAGAATGACACAAGTGGGAAATAGATGCTATGGACATGATCATGCATTGAAACAGTGTTCGCAATTTGCACACGTTTGGTTTTCTGCAAACAACCCTATGGAAATCCCTTTTTGTATGCAAGTGAGTACTTCATATGAATCCATCTAGTTTTGTTTCTGTAAATCAAACACATTATTTTGTAAGGTGTGTTTTGTATCACTTATTTGTGGAACTGATGGTGTGAAACACTGAGCCCGGAAATGACTATGACTGTATCCGATCTGAATAAAAGATCTGTGCTATAACATCACCTGAGTTTTCAGTTGATCAGAGGATACTCCACATATTCTGTGACCAGCCCGGATCACATTTTATCATTCTTTTAACTTATGTGCTAACAAGGTGCAAGCAGGGCGCAAATATGATCTGGAAATGAAAAGAGCTTTTGTGTCCTGCAAGTTTTTGACTATGACTACAGTAACAAGTAGTTTGGACAAGCAGAAGTAGGTTTGTAGTGCAAATGCTGGTGCTGAGAAACTGATGTTCATGTTGTAGCTGTCTACTGTAGAGTGCAAAATCTGATGCTGAGGATCTAACATGCATTCTATACACATTTCAAACACTGTCTTTGATTTTATTTTTTCAAGCTTTGAACTGGTTCTAGACTGGTTCCGCTAAGTGGCATTAAATGCACTCTTCAAACACTTTCTGGCTTAAAGCTATCCCTAGAGTAAACCAAAGCCTAGTATATGGGAATTATCAGAAACATTGATTCAGAAGCAGTCATGATTTGAACTGCTGTGTTCATGTACATACATTTGCAGTGAGAGAGTTAGTAATACCAACTGGAAATTCCCATGAAGAAAATTTCCTTTAAAATCAGACAGTACAATCGGAATGAGACAATAGAGCTCCTCTTACTGATTTTCAGGTGTATAGAAGTTCAGTATCTAGTTTACATTAATTGTTTAGACTTCCAATACAAGTAGCAGGAACAGAGATAAGTGTGGTGAATAAAAAAGTTTGGATGTATCATCATTGTCTTAGAATGGGTGAAGTTATCTTTTGGATGTAACAAACTTCTTTCATTGACATTAGATAAGTCTAGAGCAACAGCAAGATGTCTAATTTTTAGGTAGCTCAAAGAAGATGGTGTGAGACCCAATTCTAGTAATATCTTTTAAGAAAGAGCATGAGCTTTAAGTTCTCGTTGCTTTTCAGTGACTTTGTGCTGAAGGCTATATATAGTATTAAAAAAAACCCCATGGTTTGCAAACAGTGTTGGCAATTTCTGATTTTCAGAAGAAAACATGCCCTTTTGAACTTTTAGGAAAATGGATGAAGCCAGCCAGTGGTTCATTTGCTCAGCTGGTGTGCTAGAGATGTTTGAATGTATTACCATACTTTCACAAATAACTGAGAACTAAAGTGCGCACATGGGTGAAGTACTATTGTTAAGTGTTCATACATAGAAGTGCAGATGGGTTGGAGGGTCAGTTGTGTCAGATTTCATGCAAACTTAATAAAAACCAATAACTTAAAAAAAAAGTATAAACAAAGCCTTTGTCAAAGGAGACTTCCTGGGGCAAGTTTTCCACTTACAATAATGTATAGAGGATTCTGATGCAGTAGCTTATTTCCTATTGAGCAGAATTTCTCATTTCAGATGACTATTAATCAGTCACAGAGGGAACACAATGCTAGATCTCCGTAGGACTCCTCAAAGCAGGTTATTGCACCGGTGCTTAAGAATGCAATGATTAATCTTTTCTTTTCTGCTTCCTTCTGACAAAAACTTTATCAAAACTGATGTGTCAGAATGTTTCAGCTTCAGTGAAACAGCTTTTTTTCCTGTCTGACCGGGTCTATTTATCATGTTCATGTCAACATTAAATTTGCTGATGAGAAATCCAATTTGAACTAGCGTGAAGTTTTCTGATAAGGCCTGTCTGGAATTTGTAACTTAAGAGAAGCTTTGCTATCTGTAATCCTTCCTATTAGCAAGCAAAATCACTTTCAGGGGCTGGGGAGACTCCAACACTACTCATTGGACTATCCACTCATATGTCCTGTGGGAATCTATAGTGAGACATTCCCAACAGTACTGCAAGATCTAGAGTATGCAAAGATTTTGCAAGAAACAGAAGTAACTCCAAGAGAAGGACAAGAGAAGGACTGCATCATAAGGGAATACTAAGAAATATCCTGTATTAAGAATTATCTTTTGGATGCATATAAAATTTGCAGGAAGGTGCTTATGAGCTTCCTTTTGGCAATGCTTGTACTTTACTGTGTTTTAGGTGTTTTGCTAAGCATTGGCGTAAAGAGCTCAGAGCAAGCATAAAAATCTCACGTTTGCTTTTTATATTAATTTATAGACTCTGTTGATTGTATTAAAGTAAATAATAGAGCTCCTAGCTTTCCAATAGGATCAAGATCTGAGTATTTTACTTTCCTATGAACTTTGCTTGAATATAAAATCCAATAAAGGACTCTGCATTTTTTATATTAGAAGCCATAAGAAAAATTGTTTTCACAATTAGAAAGAACAGTGAGAAAATGTTCATTTTCATAAATATAACACAATATTTACTACTTGATGAAACAACATTCTCAGTACAGTAATACATTTAATACAATTTTATTATCATAAGCCTAGTAATTTAAGGGAGACAAAAGGCATTTTCTGCAGCATGGGTCCCACATGGTCTTGCACTAACACACAGTGCAATTATATGTCTCACATGAGGATCTGATAAAAATTGTGACAGATGGACAACGGTCTAGTAATATATTATTATTTCATAACCAAAGTACAGAAGGGAAATTTCTTTAACTCCAGGAAAAAAATATCATCCCAGCCAGATGGTTTAACTTCAAGAGCAATGGGTGGACAGGCTCATAATGAATGAATGAATGCTTTGTAAGTTAGTTTCCCTGAAAACAACTCGTCTGTTCAGCAGTCAGTCTTAATATGCTGAGATTTAATAATCAGGCTGACTATTTGTGGAGTGTGTTTTGAGTCTGTTCTTTTGTTTTCGTCTTCCTTTTGTTCCAAGAGAGCAGTAAAAGAAACTATGTCTATGTCTTTGTTAAAATGTCACTACAGCTCTGTAGCTGATTTACAAGTATGCTGTCTAACTTAATTTGGTTTATGGGCAATGTAGATCTAGTTACTTTAAGCAAATTTTTTGTGTGAGATTCTTTCTTCCTCCCTAATCTTACAGAATATGCTTTTGAACAGCTGTATCAAAAAGTTCATGCCTAAGGAGAAAGGTTCACTGGAGAAACAGCCAAAAGATTTAATGGTATATTCATCTGTTAGCTTTGGGATATGGTTCCCTCAGGTGAGAGTTCAGATCCTTTGGGTTTTTTGAGTTCCTACTAACAAAAATTAAATTATTACAGTATCACCTGTACTGCAATGTTATTAAACCTTTTTGACAAGGCATCTGAGGGATATCGTAACACTGCTGTTGAGGGCAAGAGTCTCTCTTTTCTACCCTTATTAATACCCATCTTGTAATGGTTAAGGGGGCAGAGCCTCTGCTTGGGTCAAACATTGTTCCTTGGAAGAGGCTATAGCAAAACCAACGCTACGCATGCTTGGACCTCATTGTGATTTCAAGTGCCGCTACCTTTAGGCAACCTTCTCTTTGTCTGTTACTCTTTTGAGATCCACAGAAGCTCTGTTCTGGCATTTTTCTGAGAGTCAGGGGCACCACAGACTGTGGAGCTAACTTGCAGGCTGCTTTCGACTTTTTCTGCTCCCCAGCAAAGAGGCAAAGTATGTATCAGTATTACTGCTGCTGTTTTGGACACAGGTTATGGATACTGGAGCATAACAAAGTAAACTGGAGTTGAGAAAGACTAAGTTGAAATGCACTGAACTGTGCAGAACAAGGCATGCCACTAGTATTGCTACAGATGATGCAGCAATGTATAATATCAGCACCTAATAATTGGTGTCATAGGCATCTAAATTTACAGTGTTATAATGACATAGGTATCTTAGCTATTACCAGTGCCATGATGAGATACACCTTTGAAACTGTTAATTTAATCTCTTGGGCTTCTGTTTTATTTTCTCTAGTTCAATTATTTGGTCTTTTAGTAGTTAGATCTCCAGCTGCGCTACTTGCAATTAGCTCACAAAATCCTGTATTTCTGACAACTAGATTGTACCATTTTGCTTGCTTACAATAAGGGACAATGAATTTACAAGAAGTACAGGCAGCTTAATGAGCATTTCACTTCTATATGTCTGTCAGAGATACACTTTACTCCTCATCCTTGCGTGCAGCAAGATATTTGAGCTAGTAACTAGATAACCCTTTTGGGACACAGGGCACCAGTGTAATATTGAAATTGTCCCTGGTTCTTTCTTCCATTCCATTTAATCTACAGGTGAGCTATGCAAGAAAATTTTCCACTAGTTGCCTAAAAAGCTGTACAAAATTGCTTTCATGATCATACATGGCTAGACATAGCAGGGTGGACCCTAGTATCTTATTTCTAGATAATTGCCTCTTAACTTTTGAAAATACTTTTCTTTTGTTGCACAGCTGGTAAATCAACAATAGCAAAACAACAAAATAATCCTTCTCCCCCAAAAATCCAACCCTCCAACAGCTGAGAAAATACCAATATTTCAGTAAGTAAAGTTTTTGCATGTTTTGTTTTGTTTTTTTTTCTTTCTAATCTATTGCATGATCTTCATCTCATTGCTGAAATTGGACACATGGATAATTATAGCTCTTGGTAGCTCATTAACGGCTCTGCCTTTAAATCAAAACATTTAAATAATGAGTTGGTCTAATTTGATTTCCCTGATGACTATCAACAATTGCTTGTCTTCCCTCTCTTAATGAATGATTCTGTTCTTTAATTGGCAAACTAGTTCCTGGGCTAGTCCAAGAGGTAGATCTTTCATAATCGCATATGCTTATGCACTTTTCTTTAGATTTTTCATAAATAATTATTTTATGGTATCTTAATTCTTTATTCCACTGTAAGCTTTATGGAACCGACATTTCTCTCTATACTTCTGTATTCCCATGGATGTGTGTTCCACATGTTTACTGTGAAATTTATTCCAAATAGAGACAGGGAGGCTAATAACAACCTTTTTAAATTGTATCATCTGAGCTGAAACATAATGATTGGCTTGCTCTATACAGGAGTCACAGGAGTGATTAATAATCTTTATTTCAGCTGATACATAAACTGTATTTTCACAAGCACTGCATTTTTTAAGCTCGTTTCTGAAATCCTTCAAGACCTCTTCCTCTTTGTGAAATATGAACACATCCATTGATACTTATTAGTAAGGTGAGAGAAAAGGTGGAGTGATGACTCAGCAGCCCTGCATCTTTAGATGTTTCAGAATGTCATGGTACAAATATTTAGAGTTTACCTGTTCTTACTGAGGCTACCAGAAATATAGACTGTACTCTGGTAAATCTTGCTGCAAGAGTTAGAGATGTTATGGTTCCCCATTGTCTGACCTGCCTCACTTTTGAAAATTATTGCTTGTGTCACAGAAGGGGCAAAATGTTGTGCCTGAGCAATTTCAAGTTGGCTTTTCAGTGTCCAAACTTAAGCCATAGATGATTGAACTAAAAGAGTAGGCTTAGCAGTGGCTAAGATACAATTAGCCTTCTGCTGCCTTTGTTAGGAGAACTTCTACCAGCAATGCATGGGCGAAGTATAGCTATAGCAGGGATCATTCATTGGTGCTTGTCTACCAGCACCAGTAGAACTGATCTCTATTCTTAAGTCCTGTCAAGATGCCAAAGCTGTGAGGAAAGAAAGTATATGCTCTACTTAATGCAACTATGCCTTCAAACCTCTTCATGTCAGTGCAGCTTTACTGAATGCAGAGCACTTCTGTCGATTTAACCGTTTGTGCTATATCAGGAAGATGATATTGATGAGATGGCAGGACAACTGGAAGCACATAAAAACAACATAGGAAAACAAGCAATGTAAATGTGGGAAATAAGGAACTGCATGCATCCCCAAGTTGGGATATGGAGAAATGCAAAGGAAAAGGTTGGAGAAATGTGGAACCGAAGAGAGGTCTTGTACCACCTCACTGCAGTATGTGAAGAATGGGAGAAGAAAGTAAACAAGTGCAACCAATAGAACTGAGGTGTATGGTGGCACTGACATACACGTTCGTCACTGAAAATAAAATGGTGTTGACACACAAAACCCTTTGCAGGAGACTCCTTATGATACAGATCCCTGAGAATAAGGGACTACAAATCATGATCCAGAGATTTTTAACATCAGTGTAAGAAGAATTACAGACTTAAAAAGCCCTCAAACCCCCAAAATAACAACCAAAAAACCTTACCTTAATATAACGGTCTGGAAGGGCTTTCAGGAAAAAGTTTGCCTCATAACTGAGTAAAAGGAAAAGTAAGAGAACAAGTTTCGTTGATCAGCTGCCTTTTGATTTCCCCAGACCTGGAAGCAGGTTGTAAAAAGCCACCAGGAACCCCAAGTATGATGTTCTTAATGAAGCACTAGAAACATTTCTTCCAGTTTTATACCAGTGCCAAATGTAACTTTAAGTGATAGGTTTTCCAGGCTTCTCTGGTTCATGCAAAATACATACAGTGACAGTTTTATGCTTTGTGCTACCCACTGCTATTTGATGCGTATGCCCAGGCTGTGTAAATTCCAGTGAAGCTGCCAAAAATGTAATCATTAGGCCCACCTGCAGCATATACTAATATCAGACAAGCAAAATCTGTATGAGTTAGAGATATTTTCCTTTCCTCTGCTGTTTGTCTTTGGTTCTTTGTCAGCTACAGTCGTGCTGAATTTGGTGTACAGCTTTAACTACCATGGCATTGAAAAATGTCAAACTATCAAAATCCTTAAAGTAGTTTGCTGAATTAGTGTAGAGTACTTCATCTTTTTACACTATTTCAGTAAACTTTGGAGGACGGTTAAATATGTGCTATCGTACTCCTGAGAAAGCAGAAGCTTTTCCTTACATTTCTCAATTCTTTGTGCTTTTGATGGGAGGAAAGTGTTATTTTTCAGTTAACAGATACTGTAAATCCTTTTGAGATATCAAGGCTTAAATAAGGCATGGATTGTAACAGGATCTGATGAATAAAGCATTTTGCACTGCTTCCCATGACATTCTGTACAAGCACATCTGCTGTAGCTTTTGCAGAATTACCTTTTTGTAGGTTAGATAAGCAAAATCAGTCCAAATGTTACTGGCATATTAAATTTCACACCACTATTTCTTTGAAAAAATATTAATTCTAAATTGTTTGTACATTTCACTAGTTTTATTAGCACTGAAAGGTGCAGTGATATAACTTTGGCCAATATGATTGGGTAGGTACAAGGCGGTGCAGAATTGTTTCCAAATGTTCACTGCTGAGGCTAAAAGGTGCATAACAAAAGCACAATACCTGGAGAATGCAAATCATCAGAATATTCTTACCATTTGTCTCTGCAAAAAGACTGTACTGTTTGCCTTTTTCTGAAAATTCTATATGCAAATACTGAATCAGACTCAGGTTTGCCTAGTTTGTACTTTAAGTCCTAATTCTTACTGAAAGGTGCAATTAAGATAAAATAATTATTCCTGATACTTACTTGTGAAGATCAAATAAAGGCAGAAAGGAGGACCTACATTCTATGGCATGTTCACCTTCACAAAGGTACAGTTGTTTCACATGAAAAGTGAGAGAGTAAATAGTGCTGCCAGGTAATCTGACTTCTGTGAACAAAACACAATGCCTGTAAGTGTCATATGAGTAAGCTTTTCCAAGGGGTAAAAAAAAAAGGAGATAGAGATACAGAAAGACAGAGATACTGTTGTGTCCAGAACCTGACATCTCATCTGAGAAAGTCTTTGAGCAGAATTGTTCTTGCCTACTAGAGGAAGGAAAAGAGTGAAAGAAACAGAAATTTTAAAAAAGAAATAATTATTTGTTCCTCTGTCAGGACTAGCAAATAAATATCTGATATTAGACTAACCTTTGTAATTGTTAACTTTTAATATAGTTCTTCATTTAGGGATAGTCATTAGGCTGAGAATTAAATGTTCTTTTTTTTAAAATATCAGCACCCAAAAGAAATTATTACCTTCAAGCTCTTTGAGCTCTTCTATAGGTATGAAATAACAAGGGAAAAATGTCTGTCTTTCCACAGCTGGTATCAGAAAGATTTTATGTTTAAAACAGTACTTGTCTTTGTATAGTCACTTCTACTGATTTTCCAGGATAGAGACATAATGGAATTACTGCTAAAAGAAAAGTGAGGTGAGAGCAGGGTGAGACAGGAGAGAGAACTTGTTTGAGATGTGAATATCTCGGCTTAGTGCTAAGGGATGGAGAGTTTTAAATGCTGAGTCTCTTAAAATTCAGTGGACTTGTAAATGTTTGTGCAACTCTAAGTATTGTAAAGAAAAATGCTTATATCCGATGAGTTCCAAAATGAGTAAAATGAGGGAGTACCTTCAGAGAATAGCCTGATAAGAAATAAATGTAATCTGGTAAATTAATGTGTAGAGAATGTGGCTTAAAATCATGCCTAAAGAATGGAACTTTTACTCCAACTTTCTTTTCTCTTTCTTCTTTATAATGTTATTTACCGTAATTTGCTGTCTGGACATAGTCCTGTAGGTGGCCCTGCTTTAACACAGGGATTGGACCAGATGACCTGCAGAGGTCCCTTCCAACTCAACCATTCTATGATTCTGTGATTTAATCCGATGTCCAACAATATTTGCCCATGATCCCCATTTGGCACCAGAACTCTTCTAGGATTCACCAGGCTCTGGTGATGATTAGTCTAGGCTTGTGGTACTCAAAGAGATTTTCTTACTTTCCCCTTCCAGAGGTGGCTGTTGTCTGCTCTGGTTTGGGTTCTGGAGTTTTCTGCCTCTATTTACCATTTGTTTTCCTCTCTCACTCAGATCAGTTGCCTTGTGTAATAAATAAGAAAGTGTCAGCCAGCCTGAACACAGGTCACTGAAATGAGTCTTTAGCTTATTTGTTTATTTTTCCTTTCCTACTTAGTTGCATTTTTTCTTGGTTCTTTTTAAAATTATTTTTAATTACCTTTGTTTATTCATTTTATTTATGACTCATTTTTGATTCATTTATGATTAATTTTATTTATGACTCAGAAGACATTAACAATCTTCCTCGGCCTTATGTTGCATGTCTCATTTGTTCTGTCCTAACTATTCCAGAGATTTGACATTCATTACTACCCTGTTACTATATCTCTAACTATTGAGACAGGAGCAGGAGTCTTGGCAGCCATGCTTGCTGAAAGCAAGCTGAAATGGGAATGTGAAGCTGAAAGAAGGAATGGTTGATATGTGAAGAGGTAGGTTTCAGCAGGTCTGTTTGTCCAAATACCAACAACATACAGAGGTCATGACCTTTCTCTGATTTAATGGAGGGTAAGAGTGCCGCTTTCCCATCAAGTACTTCCATTGTGATGGAACTTTTCAAACCTGAACTGGGGATTTGTCCACAATATTCATGAATTTTAATAGGAGTTAACTCCCATAAACTCATCCTGTCTCTTTGGGGTTAAATTTTGTCTTCAGTTACATCCATATAGTGTCATTGTCAAGTTCCTGGTCTATTGTTAGAAAGAGAGAATTGTGTATACAAGGCCAGATTTTTGTTTAATGACTTACTTTAGCTGACAAGGGTACCTAAGCGCAAGTGAACTGGTAGTGTACTATGTAATACCTTTAATTTACTGACAAAGGTAAATTTGCTTAACAGAAAACAGAGACCAAAGTTAAAGTATTTATGTGTATTTCCTCATTAAGACAAGAAAATATATATTAACAAATATTTTTCTTTCTTTTTTGAACAAAAGCAGAGGGAACATTTTCCAAGGTGAAAAAAAGCAATGTACAAACCTGTCTATGCCATCACTGTAATAATGTTGCTGTGACTTGGATTTAATTCACTTTCAGGGACCTTGCAGAACTTAATTTATCTTAAATGTTTACTTTTTCCTAGATGCTTAAGGAAAACAAATTAATTTATAAAAGGACACCATCAAGAAAGAAAGTCTTGATTTGAATTCAATTAAATTTCAGCTTTTCATATATTAAGTAGCACTGTGGGAGGACTGCTTTGTTGTGTAATTAAAATGGCTCATTGTTAAGAAGAAATATTTACAGAGATATTGAAATATTAACTGGGATTTAAGCATCTTTATAAACTGGTCTCTTGGTATCTTCTCCAAGTTATTTCCTGCAGCAACTGTATTCATACCTGCAAATTTCATTCAGATTGCTAAAATCAGTATATTCACAGAAACATGGATCACCCTAGCATAAATAAAAATATGTGTACTTACTCCATTTTCAAATTTGGATATTCATCTGGCATATTATCTATAGCATTAATAACAAAACAACACAGATTTTCAATCCTTTGGGATACTAGAAACCAATAAGAAACTCTGGAATAATCCAAAGTGTTGCCAACAAAATCTATCTGTAACTAATGCATGCGTAACTGCAAAGAAAAACGGAAGAAACTCCTAAATCTCTCTGCCACATAAACCACACTTATTTGCTCAATTTCTGTGAGTAAATGCAGATACTGACTTCAGTTGTGGGAAAAACAGATGCGGGAAAAAGCAAAACAGACCAGAATGTGTCAGGGCTATTTTAGTTTGTATTCAAGATTACAGTGAGGTTCTGGATGGAGCTTCTGTATATCATAGGAAAGACTTTAATATAAAAAGTAATAATCAGTGTCACAATCATGGACAAATGTATCTAACATACGGATAAGAAATACAGATCTTACAATATCTAAGAAAAGATATCTAACAAAACCAGGAAATTTGTTTCAATAAATTTTTTGTTGGCAAGCCACCATTATTTCTGTTTTCTCAGGCTATATTCTGTGATCATATCCATACCTTAACATTNATGTATCTAACATTCGGATAAGAAATACAGATCTTACAATATCTAAGAAAAGATATCTAACAAAACCAGGAAATTTGTTTCAATAAATTTTTTGTTGGCAAGCCACCATTATTTCTGTTTTCTCAGGCTATATTCTGTGATCATATCCATACCTTAACATTTGACTCTACTTGTTCTTGCAGAAGAAAAACCCTTCACTTACGTGTGAACATGACCACATTAGCTTTGTGGAAAATAACTGTTGCAGTATTTTTTCTGGCACTGAATTCTAAATGGAATACTTAGCACATTGTAGAGGGGCTGCAATGCTTGAGACCATGTTACTCTTAGACATTAACAAAGGAATTAGGAAATACGTGTAATTAATTTTCAGCTTCTTAAACAAACGCCCTAGTTCATCAGAAAAGACATGTAAGCTTTGCACCTTAATTTGTGCTATGTTGCTTAGAGATATTGTAAAATGTGTCAGGAAAGAAAAGTCCTTGAATTTCTTCTGCTTCAGTTGCTAGTCTATTAATAGAATGGGCAGAGAATTGTAATGCTTCATTGCTTTTGGCTGATGGAGGGGAATACAAGGACCTTCCTACTTTCAAAGTGGCTTTGAAATAGTATTACCAGCAACAAGGCATCAGAGGTGTACAGCACTGTATAGGAAAAATGATATTGTAAAAAAAATAGAAAAAATGCAGTTTTCCCTTTACTTTTACTTTATCAGCAGGAAACTCAGATAACTGGCTCTGTCATTTTCCTCCTCATCTTCTGCAGCTTTAAATGAATGAGGTCATAAAGATATACTAATAAACATAAAATGTAATAGTAAAAGCTTTCTGGTAATCATCTGATTAAAGTGGACACTGCATGACCGTATAGAATAATCATGATCAATTACTAGCCTAGTGACTAGGAATAAACAGCTGATTATACGATTACCGAAAGCTTCAAAAATTTCATAGCAGCTGAATCCCCAGTCTATCTGAAATGTTTGGCCTGACCTTGTGTGAGATATTATACAGTGCCATTCCTGTGGGCTGCTAAGGTCCTGCGGTTTTCCATTAAGCTAAATGAGAAAGTCTTCACCATCACAATTTGCACCATTGGGTCCATTATAACTTGCCCTACAGGTGATTTGCTATGCGCTTTATTGCAGAAGACAGAATAGTTGAGAGAGTATTGTCCTGCGGACAGCAATGTCAAAGCTTGTCTGTGCATGGGTAGAATGATACTTTCCAAGTTATACAGTAGAGAGTGTTGTATGAGTCGCATTAATTTTGGTAGGAAGTACATAATTTAATATTAAAAATCACTCTGAAAAAGAGTTAGAATGTGAAAAAAAGCATAAAAATGCATACAGACATTTGTAGATGCTTTGACACATCTTTGACCCTAAAAGAAGAAACCAGGTCTGTTATAACTAATCACATAGCCAGAATACACTGGCATGTGCTGACAAACTAAAATATTCATGCAAGTTTAGCCAGTATTTTAAAATGGCTGCAACTGTGCAGAATTCCTCAGAGCAGCTCTAAACAGCATTCAACATGTAAACAGCATACTTATTTCTTTTCTACTGACAGGTACTAAGAATCTTAGTATTCACTAATGAACTATTACCCTGTGAAAAATATTGACAGGTGGCTAGCCTCATGTATCTCTCTTTTACTTAATTCTGTGCATTTGTGTAGCAACAACAAGGCCGATACCAGGCAAGGCGAGGAATGTCTATTAATTAATCTCCTCGATAGCCAGCAGGGGAAGCTGCTGCATTAGTTTTCAGTGTGAATCACAAATATAAATGCTGGTTATTTTTAAATGCACTGATGAAAAGGTGGAGTTATCTTAAAATGAGAGACAGAATATGTATGTTTGCATGAAGGAGTTTTTGTCAGACTGCTTGGGATGACTAAACTACTCACAAGTGAGAAAGCCGGGAATGAGTGGTGCATGATGGAACAAATATGTGCTATTTAGTGTCTAAATTTAGTTTGTCCTATATATTTACTTAGACTACTAAATACAAGAGACTTAAAAAGCTGACTTAATATAGATTCAGTGATTTAAGCAATTATTAGATGACTGTAGTCCTTGAATAAGAAAAATGTTTCTGTAGAAAAGATGCCGGACTGGAACAAGCCCGGGTTCTGTTTACAGGCTCGTCACAAGTGTCAGAAAGTCATTTGGGCTCTTCAAAATATTTTTCTTAAGCACATGCTTATGGTCTTCACAAAATTTGGCTTTCAATACATCTGATGTTCAGTCTTTCAACTTTAAACAACACTACAATGCTTTGTCCTTCCTGACTTTTTCCTCATGTTAAAGAGATCTGTTTTGATGGCCAAAAAGCTATAGTCCTCCAACTGGTCTGAAATAAAAACAAAATTTTAGCACACACTTTTACTTTATCCTTAAAAAATTATTGGGACTTCATGAGACTTCCAAGTTACAAGGACAAATAACATTAAATTGATTACTAAAGAGAGCTGGAGGCCAAGGCATAATTGCCAAATTTGTCAGATGAATTTGAACTAGCTGTGTCTATGATCCTAAAACCAGTACTTGAACTATTAGCACTTCTTTTCTTCTCAGTTTCTACCAGGACAAAATTTGTATAAGTTTTATCACACTGGTAAACTGGCAGTATTCCCTTCATGCCTTATTAATGACGGATGTGTCAGATAGTGTGGAAGGAAAGAGGTTTTAATTGGGCACCTATAGAAGCTCTACAGTAAGAAAGGCCATTGTCAGTTCTAGAATGAACCTTGCCTTGAGGTTGTATCAATGACCCACAAATAAAGTTTTCTGATGAAATCTAATACTCTTGGTTTTGTCCTAATGGATGATATAGTCCTATTTCTAATTTAATTCTAATTCTAACCTTTCTATTGGCATAAAGGTCCTTCAGAACCTGCAAGATTGCTAGACGTCTGAATTAAAATCATTATTTCATCTGTAGGAAATTTACTAGTTTAGGACCAACTCTTTCCTGTCTTTAGTTTCAAACAAATGGATTTTTTTCTACAAATGGAATTTTGTTTGGAAGGTACTTATAGATGTATAGTGAGGATTTACTTGTGTTTCTGTCCAAACTAATGCATCTGTATAGCAAATAACAAAATACTGTACACTCAGAAGTTATGATGCTCATGACCACACATGGCACATGTCCACACATATTTATAAGTTCAGTTCTACCCTAGTAGCAACTGAAGGAATGGGCACAATTTGTTCCTTAAGGTGACAGAATCAGTTGGTAAGTTATGAGTAGTAAAGAGAAATTCCTGCCCCATATGTACTTATTTTTGTTACAAGCCCTTATAAGAATAAAAATGATTTGTTTTATTCTTTTTATCTTCAAGGAGATTAAACTTTACTTTAGAAATTAATTCAACATATATTTCAAATCTAACAAAGACTGCATACTTATGTTTCCAGAGGAGTCAAGACACCCAGAGGTACTGCTGTAGGAAGTTTAACATTTCATTTTTCTGTTCGGGACAGCTTTACCAAAAAGGCTGAAAAACAAACCAGCAAACGTTCAACTGGTACACCTTGGAAGAGTCTACTAAGAACAATTTATTTAATGTGTTATCTTCCAAGCTGTTTACTGTCATTCACATAGCTAGTGCAACACTGGAAGCAGGGAAATACTAGAAGGAGGATGGCAGCAAGGATTTCTCCCCAAGAAAATATAGGTACCATTGCTGGAACACTGAGTTGTGGAGTGGACTCAATGTTCAGGCTTCAGAATTAAAAGCAAATTTAGAGGAACCGTATTTGTGGCAAAAATACCTTTATGCAACTATTTAACAGATTCAGCCTCTTTAGTCTAATACAGAGAAATGACCAAGATCTGTGTCTTGGTTAGAGCCCATAAGCACCTTTAATGGATGAAATTTTTGCCAGCTTATGTCTCTTGAAATGTAGTAAGTAGTAGCAAAAAAGAACTAAACCTACCATACAAAGCTTGATAAATTCAGAGCAAAAATCGGGGAGACAGTATCTTACATCCACAGGATAGCACAGTTCCCAGCTCCAAGTTGTTCTGTAAACTTCTCAGAATTTTTCTCCCTGTCATTTTTGGTTTTGACAGTGGTGTTACAGATTGGTAGAGCTTAAACTATTTTATACAGAAAATCAGAGAAGTGTAGTAATTCATTCCTTCTGTTCTTAGGAGTCTCTGAACATAACAGTATGACTAGCAAAAATACTAGCGTTAGCCAAATGATGTTTAGAAACAATTCTGTCACTAATTCCTTACAAATATTCTTATTTCCCCATTCTACAACTAAACCTGGTATTCCTTTGCTATCTGCCACATTATAAAACTTCTAGTTTCAAGTCTCCCTTCCTGTATGCATCGACTTCCTATCACCTTTCTAACGAACTATCTGTCCAACACTTGCAACACACATATAGATGTGCCAGCTTGCTATCTTGGATGGTTTCAGAAAAACAACCAGAAGTATTGCCTTGAATTAAGTTCTTTTTTAACTTCCATGTCATACCATACTTTATTTATAACTATCATTTGCATGCCAAAGCCAACTACTTATATCCATCTCATATTGCTTACAGGAATATATTAGCCTTTCTTATTTTACCCCAGCATTCATCTGTTTCCTCTGTGTACTTGTTGCTACATCTTGTATAACACACTAAAAGTGAAATATCTCCAGCATATAAAATTGTTGAAGTATACAAGTACCCATTATAATTAGAAATAAAATGGTTTTCACACACTCTTGCATAATTCTTATCCTTTTTAATTTTTTTTTTTTTTAGTTTTACTTTTTTTCTAAATAGTTGGAGCCACTGCTTGTTTCAGAGGAATACTGAAGGCAGTTTCTAAAACATCGTATATGTAGTCAAGTTAGGTTAAATATGCATCTTTTCTTCACATTCTTCAGCAGTTGTCTTCCTACCTTCTGACACTTTTGACAGGAAGATTTTATTAGAAGACATTTTTTAACTCCTTTTAAATAAATGGTGAATGATTCCATTTTCAGAGCCAGTGTTTAGCCAAAGACTGAAAGCTTTAAGCAGTAAGAACTTTTCCTTTGAAGCAGGAAGACAGAAAGTCTCACAGGGAAGAAAAAAAATGTTTAATTTCAGAAAAGATTGTGCTTAAAGGAAATTGACTATTTCTGATAAGTTTGAGCATTTCATGCCTATAAGTTTCTTTAAAAATCTTCACATTTGCACAATTTGACTAACATAATTGATCCTAGCTATGCCTCTGGAATTAGTTCCTATAGGCTTGATTTGGATGAATCACATGACTACAAGCATTTACCCAGAGTCGGTAAATACAGATGGTAAAATAGCCAAATAAGTTTGTAAACAGCACCCCAGGCTAAATCTCTGCATCAACAGCTGGAAGAGGGTGTTCAATATGGTTAGTGTCTTTTTCTGTGTGGATACCAACTGTTACTGGACATTTGCTGTGTTTACTGAATACTGTGAAGATGCATACGAGACTTTATATATATAGTTTTAGCTTTTCCTATGTGGCAGTTGTTGGCTGAAAACAATTAGCAAAACCCAAGTAGATTAAAAACTTCTTCAATAAATTATAATATAATTTAAATGAGAAAATTTGCATTAGACATCTTCTCAGAATAATTATGAAACAATCACCTAATAATGAAGCTTCCAAGCTTTTTCTAACAGATGGTCAGAAGCTGAAAAATATTGGATCATAGATAATCAGCAAATTTAATATGCAAGCTAAATGCAGCAATCTATCATCCTGCTATAACCCACTGTACTATAAAGTACTTGTTGTAACTGCAAGATCAGAGGAATATTCCAGGGTCTCTGATCTAACATAGGGGTGATACAGTGGTTGGAGATAGCATTTCAGAAAGTTGCCAAAACTTGTAGCTTTACAGCAGCTTAATTTTTGACTTACCACAGACTTAGTTATGTTACCTTAAAAACAGTCTTAAGACAACTTCAGGACTCATCATATTTCACCTCCAGTTACTGTAGGAGTACAAATTACTAGCTGTATGTTGTCATTCTAGACAATGACAACTGCTTCTTGTTTTATGTGAATTTTATATTAACTTCTTTATAAAATGCTAAATAAAAAGCAGGAGTGTGTATTAAGTACTAGTCAAATAAAATGTATGTTATATAGTTGTATAACAAACTCATTTTCAGAGTCAACTACTCCTCAACTCATACAAATGAAGAGTTCTTATGCATTCCGTATGTCTCATGATTGAACAGGACATTCCAGAAATGTTTATCCAGAATAGTTACAAATAGTAACTACTTATAAATAAGAATATTTGAGCCAACTTCTGTTTCATTTTATAGTCCTAGTCTGTACCAAGATGAAGTTAATGTGGTAATGTGATTCTTTTACCTTCTGTACACTAGCATCTTGATTTGATATAGTTTATACTTGTTATGACTAACAAGCAGTTTGAATTTCCATGTCTGATTCTGCACTTCAAAGCTGATAGTAGTGTGTGAGTGAAGACAGCAATATATTACAGCATCATGAGCAACTGTTCTTACTCTGAATCATGCTAAAAACCATAGAAGGCAGAAACTAATATGAAGAAAGATGAATAAAATTCAAACTAAAGGGCTTTTGAGTCAGTATCAATAACATTTCTGAAAAGGTTAAAACTATCTTTCTGATAATTTGATTTTTATCTTTATGTTTTGGCCATTTTGAAGTAGATTAGGTTTTCCCAGCTCGGCTATACAGTTTGAGAGTAACTACACAGTATCATCCAGAAAACCTGAGTAGCTTAGTCAAGTGAGCTGACTTGATGCTGTAGGAAGGTATGCCATATATTTCAATGGCAGTTTCTGATGCAGAACTGAAACAATCGCAACTTTTACAGACAAATTTAAAAAGATTTAAAACCAAACTTAGAAATTCAGGTGAGGTTATAGTTTCTGCACTAAGCTATTAAATATTGCAAAAGATCCAGTCAAGTTACTCTTGCCTTTACTGTGACAGCATCACATATGATTGTAGTTTCAAACCTTAATCAGCAATGGGGACTAATTCCTCCTGTGAATAAAGTAGAAAGAGTGCAAATGGGACAACATAACAGTCTATGTAAATCAAGCCTTTGAAAAGATGATCTACCATTTCCTAAAGTTTGCTTTCATGTAAAACATAGTCACAAACCTCAGCATGATCCTTGATGCAGCTCCTGCATATACTGATAAACTTTCAAGCCTAAACTTGAGGATCCTCTAAATCAGAAGGCAGAATAATCCATTAGTTAGCAGTAAGAGTAGTGTCAACTGAGCAGGATGAACATATAGTAATGTCTATCTGTATTCAAGTAATACTGGGGCTTGATCCCCTTGAACAGGGCAACAGTGGAGGAAATAAGCAATCTGACTGAAGTGCAAAGGAATGGCAGTTCTAGTAACTAGTATCTTCTGGTTAAGACCTGCACATTGGAAGTATAAATAGATCAGGACTAAAATCCAATGTTCAGTTAAGATATGATATAAGATAAAAATTGTAAATACTTAATTACATTCATTTATTATCAATAAAAATATGTTAACTGTTACTCACTTGTGATTTATTAGTATTTATTCTAATGTAACATTTATGTGGTATAAAATTGCAGACATCAAAATCTGCCATGGGAATGTAAGTAGTTTTATGCCTTCTGCATTATGCATTATGCAAGGTGCTATTCTGCTCCAACTGTACAGTCAGTCACATAGTAAAGCCAAAAGGATAATCTAGACTTTTAATTTCCGTATTTATTTTTAATATTACTCTTAGTAAGTCCTTGATTTTATTTTCTTGGTAAATCACACTTATTTCCTGTATGGTATTATAATCACTTCTACCAGGCACTACATCATTGTATTTGTAGGATTTCTTTGCAATATCTTAAGCCTATGAAAAACAGATTCAGAAGTCACACTTCCTAAATGTATTTTCTCAGATATATATGTAATGGACAATCAGTGAATAAGATATTTAATGCACAGAATTATAGACAACTTCAGAAAGCACAAGCCACAGTCAAAATAATGGGTGTCTTAAACAGAAGATAGGTTGGCTTTAAACATGTACATCCAAAAAGCCATCTAAAAAAAGTCCCTTTTACTATAGCCCTGCAATATCCAAAATTTGTAGGCATTTTATTTTCACTTTTTGTATATTGTCTGGAAGCTAGTAATTTCCTTTACTTGCCCTGAACTGCCTTGGTGTGAGCAATGAGATACCTTTTCTGATGTTGAAATCCAGGAGCCAGGTTGAACGAAGGCTAAGTCTCCTGAGACTATCTAATCTAGTGAATGTATTCAAAGCATACCTAGCACAAGCTATTCAGATAAGTCTCCCTGAAAATGCCGTTAGAGCGACTTTATTTTTTTCAAATTAAGACAGTACCTAACTTCTGTAGTGGAGAAATCACGTGACTGAGGAGGTGAATGGTCTATTTTTCAGTTCAGTAACTAGGACACCTAGTAGATGAGTCCTGGTTTCACAGGACTATTGTTGCTTTAACAGAAAATGACCATCTGTACATAGGTGAGTATCCCAACCCAAATGATACAGAATTACTTTGCTCCATACCTTTGTAATGGCATGAATGTTGCCTTTCCTTCTGAATACTGGCCTAGAAAAGAAGATAATGGATAACAACCGTGGCAGCTTCGTGAACTGCCTTTCACTTCTTCAGAAGGCAAAGATGTATACAACATGCTGCTTTTCCGTCTAAATCCTCAGGCATGAAAGTGCATGTTCTTAATTTTGAAATAGTGTGTCACTGCTTTTGTATAAGAGCACTGCCACCTACACAGCTGCAAGATTCTTTCACATTACTCCCTCACTTGTCTGATACAGCTGAGAAATACAGTCCAGCTTTTCCATACACTTTCTGACAGTTTTGAACATGCTGGAAAAGCACTACTGAAGGACCTCTCTTGTATGTTCTGATGAATATCACCACTTCAGGCTAATCTGAGCTTTGGAGCTCTTCTTTTCTTGCTCAGTGCATCGTGAGGCAGCTAGCTTTTGGCACAGCACCCCTTGCAGACCACAACCTTGCAGCACCTCTGACAGCTCCTTCTCAAAGCACCCTGCACTGCATCCTGTTCAGCTGCCAGTCACTTCTCTCCTCTGTAATCTGTCAGCACGAAGCACAGGTTAGTCCTGGGGCTGATCACTTTCTTCATGGTCAGTATCAAGGTTTAAGGCTGGGCTGGCTAGTAAACGGATAACAGATACTCTCTATTAACCTTTTTCCCTCCCCAGGAGAGGAAGAGAAAGAGAAAAGGAGGAGAGACCTAGGGGTTGGAAAAATTAAAACAGTTTTAATGAAACAATAACAAAAAGTATAATAATAATAATAGAAAAAAAAGAGGAAAAAAGAGTAGGAGGCTCACAGAACCTGATACAATCTGATTATCACAACATAATACTGTGTCATGATTTACAGCTCGGCTAGGTATTAAACAGAGGAAAGATGCTCTCTGTTAACCCTTTCCCTCCCCAAAACCCAATATTGAGCTTCCTTAATGATGATCACATCACCCAGATGCTGCAGGGCAGGCATTGGGAAAGTTCCAAAATAGACTCAGCGGCAGACAAGAAATGGATTCGGGAATGTGCTGATTGGGATCAAAGGCAGAAAAAATGGACAGAGTCCTCCTGGGACACCACTCATAGAAGAAGAGAGCTTGACCCTCCTGATCTCTCACCTTTATACTGAGTGTGACGCATATGGGAGGGAATACTTTGGTCATTTTTGGGTCACCTGTCCAGCCTGCTTCTCCCCACAGGAGGGTTGCAGGTGTGACCCCTTTTCCACTTTCATTTCTGGTGTGTAAGAAGTTTAGCAGAACCAAGCAGTGATCTTGATTTCCAGAGGAAAAAGTATAAGCAAGAGCCTTTCTACATACCATTCCTACTGATGTTCCAGCAATAACTATAAACATTGAACGTTATCAATCCTAGAAGCAGACACTGTCTGAAAAACGTGGTTAATTTCAGAGAGTGTAGTGTCTTAGAAGAAATTTAACTGAAAAATAAAATTACTGTAAAGAAAATTGGTTCTGTCCTAGTTCAAAGGAGGACAGTCAGAAATCCATTTACTTCATGTAAGCATCTTGGGCAGTGACCTAAGCCATGCTGCGACAAAGTCTTTCTACTGGTCATGTAAAGTTTTCAACAGATGTGTCAAGGACCAATCCTGATTGCAAGTAGTGTGGCACAGTTGAGTAGGATTCCAATTAACATTTCTGTGCATTTTCATCCTTGAGATGGGAGATTTCATGAGTTCGAAGACAGCAGAGGCAGGAGGAGATACAGATGACAGGATTTTGGGGGGCTGGGTCCGAAATGGCAATGCTCATGCCGTTGCAACAAACTGGAGAATAAGCCAGGCCAACCAAGGCGGTGACAAATGTTTCTTAGCTGCCTCCCAAAATGAGAACCAGAAGGAAAACCACCTCAAAGGTGCATATGACTATAGCGGATCCTCTTGCATCCCCTAGGGAAACCTGCATACTCAATTACCTCTCTGAAGTGCCTGTATGTAGCATAATAAATAAACAGGAATAAACAAGAACTAGATATCTGTGGCCATCGCAGGGCCATGATCTCATTGCAATTACAGAGATATGACGGGATAGCTCACATGACTGGAGTGCTGTCAGGGATGGCTACATACTTTTTAGGAAAGAGAGGACAACAAAATGTGGTGGAGGAATTGCTCTTTATGTGAGAGAGCAACTGGAATGTAGGGGTGGACTGCCTAGAGGTGGAGTGCCTAGGGGTGGATGAAGAATATGTTGAGAGCCTATGGGTAAGCATTAGGGGGCAGGCTAATATGGATAACAGTGTTGTGGGTGTTTACCACAGGCCACCTGACCAGGAAGAGGAACTTGATGAGACCTTCTACAGACAGCTGAAACTTGCCTCACAGTCACAGGCCCTGGTTCTCATGGGGGACTTCAACCACCTTGATATTTCCTGGAAAGACAAAACAGCTAGGCATGCACAGTCCAGGAGGTTGCTGCAGAGCACTGAAGATAACTTTTTGAGACAGATTGTGGAGGAGCCTATAAGGAGAGGAGTGCTGCTGAACCTGGTAGTAACAAAAGAAGAAGGACTGCTTGGGGACATGCAGGCTGGGGGCAGCCTTGGCTGCAGCAACGATGAGATGGTGGAGTTCCGGATCCTGCATGGGAGAAGCAGGGCTACAAGTGGGATTACAACTGTGGTCTTCAGGAAAGCTAACTTTGGCCTCTTCAAAGACCTACGTGGAGGAATCCCATTGGTTAGGGCTCTAGAAAGTAGGGGAGGCCAAGACAGCTGCTTAATATTCAAGAACTAAACGCTCCAATCTCAAGATCGCTGCATCCCTATGAGTAAGACATCACACAAAGGAGGAAGGAGACCTGCATGGATAGGCACAGAGCTTCTAGAAAAACTCAAAGGGAAGAAGGAAATGTACAGGATGTGGAAAAAGGGATTGGCCACTTGGGAGGAATATAGGACCATTGTCAGACTATGCAGGGATGAAATGAGGAAAGCTAAGGCCCTCTTGGAATTAAATCTGGCAAGAGAGGTCAAGGACAACAGAAGGGGCTTCCTCAGGTGTGTTAGTAGCAAAAGGAAGACCAGGTAAAATGTGGGCCTGCTGCTGAATGAGATGGGTGCCCTGGTGACAGAGGATGCAGAGAAGGCGGAATTACTGAATGCCTTCTTTGCTTCAGTCTTCACTTCTAAGGCCGGACCTCAGGATTCCCCGTCCCCGGATGTAAGAGAGAAAGCCTGGAGAAATGAAGACTTCCCCTTGGTCGAGGACGATTGGGTTAGAGACTTCGGCAAACTGGACACTCACAAATCCATGGGCCCCGATGGGATGCACCCACGAGTGCTGAGGTTGCTGGCAGATGTTATTGCCAAGCCACTCTCCATCATCTTT